>CAKNYM010052857.1:410649-435730 GCA_932195095.1 Andricus curvator
CAATCGCCAGCGGCGATACCACGCTGAAAACACCAGTTCTCGTAAGATCACTGAAGTTAAGCATTGTTGGGCGCGGTTAGCACTTGAATGGGTAACCGTTCAGGAATACTTGCGTGCTGTTGGCCCGTCGTGGGTGTGGTGGGCCCACATTGGTAGTAAATATCCACCTAGAAACACTACCCGAATCGGGTAGTGAGGCAATGAACTTTCGAGTTCGAACTGCTAATCAATGTATGTATGTATGCGGCTTCAGTTGCCTTGACGTGGTCATTAGCGAGCTTGGTTATTGAAAAACCCTCGGCGACTATGGCCACTTTCAGGTGACTTTGAAGGACCTGACTATAAGAGACTTTCGGATCTCTCAGCCGCAACTTCTTCTCGCTGATTTGATTCAGTGTGTGTTGATTCTGATTGATTTGACAATTAGCGTCTGTACCTCTTCCTAGCAGCTCCCGATAATTTAGCTCGTCGTGGTTTTACCTTTTGGTTACACCCCACGGCATCAGCATCGCATGAAGGTTCACCTAAGTCCCTACCTCCCTCTACGTCAGTGTTACTCCCAGATGGTTCCCCACTTAGAGATTCCGAAGCATGCTCGAAGGCTCCATCGGTAACTTCCATCTTCTCAGGAGAATGTGCTTTTTCCAGAGGGGTCGCTGCCGACTCCCCATAGGTGTTCTGTTTATGAGTTTAGAAAGAACTCATTTTGTTCCTACGAGTAGCTAGGGAAAAATATTAGGTCCATCTCTACAGAGCCCCGCTTGTAGAGGTAAGTCAATTTTTCACGTCTTGGCTTAGGAAACTGCTTTGTGAATCTAGAGCCACCTGATTTTCGCTGCATAGTCGAATTCACGCTGATACTTCCACCCTGGTAACCACGAACTCTTACCCATCAGAGTTCTCAGGCCTACTCACTGCGACCAGGTTCAACAACGCGTTCTCCTGGGGCAGGGATAATTAATTCCTCACCTTAAGGAGTAGTCCAGTTCACGCGTCCCATAGACTCATAGAGGAGGACTGATAGATTAATTCGGGGGCGTCTCCTCTTGCCGGAACAGGAGGAGTCGCTTCAGACGATGTTGCGTTATCCGACAACCCTTTGTGAGGTGACTGCTTAGCTGCTGTTTAAGAGCCGCACTATGCGGGCTCACTTTTTCTGGGCACCGTTACGGTTTTACCTCTTTACAGAGAGCCCAGTGATCTTTTCTTCCATCGCGTCAACTTAGTGGTTGCTATAGATATTAACCCGGGAAAGGTAAGTTCACGATCTAGTACGTGGATGGAAACTTGTGAGTCATTTTGACTCACATGGGGAAATTGAAGTAGAAAAAAAAATTATTATTATTTATTTTTATTATTATATTATAATAGTATTTATTATTATTATTTATTAAAAATTTTTCTGACCACAAGTCAGAAAGACATTAATTTTAATTAACTATTATTATAAAAATGTTAGATGGTATCTAAATTTTATTATATTAATTAATTATAATTAACATATAACAAAATAATACATTATTTATATTATTAATTATTATTATTATTTATTTATTTACATTTTTTTCTGAACATCAGTCAGAAAGACCAGGTGACCGATTTCATATGAAATCGGGCAGTCTGACCCTGGTGATGTCACGGAATTGTTTGGGGCTGAAGTATATTTTTTTCCAAGGTAAAATATGAGACACGTATTTTTTGTTTTTGATGAAAAATTTTTTTTCACGAACTTAGGGCTACATGAATATTCAGGTGAATTATGTAAAAATTAACGAAATTTTTCTTAAAAATATTATATCTTGGGAACCAATTGACATAATTTGATTTTCTTTGCAGGAGCTTGTAGGGAGAACTAAACTCTTTTAAAATCCACAAAGAAAGTTGAAAATTACCAAAATGGCGTACATTTTTCGAAAAAAATAAAAAGTCAATTTTCTCAAAAAGGCCACCTTCGATTTTTTTTTGATTTTTTTTAGATTTATTGTAATATGATGGAGATATCCTGTGAGTTTCGTCGTCGCTAAACTATTCCTTCTTATAGAAAAACTTATTTTTTGTAAATTAACTTTTTTTTTAATCTGATGTATAACTATGAAGTTAATAAAGAATTTTGTTTATGTCTTAAGGAATCTAAAATCATATATTCACAGAATACGTACATACGGCGGAGGGGTGACCTACGTGACACTGGCGGGCACAGGGTGCAATCAAACTCAAAATATGAGTAAAAGTGACTCACATTACCTTTCCCGGGTTAAAGGTCTCCACCGCTTCTGTTAGTATGGCCCCTGTGGAGCCGTTCCCCTTTGGCTGTGGGTTAGATGAGCTCCCCGGGTCGGAGCACTCGTTATTTTTGGTTGTTTTGATTGTGTCGACCATGATGATCCCACAAGTAGCTAGAAAAATAAAGAGCATCCTAAAAAATTCGAACTGGCATCCTAAAGTCTACTTTAGGGTACCTCCTTCGTGACCCCCCCGTGCCCCCCCCGCCGGGGGGGGGGGGGCGCATGCCGGGGTGTTCAAGGATTTGGTAACCTGGTGCCATTCAGCCTTTGACACGGCGATCTCATCATGGCTTGGGAGTATGAGAACTCGCACCTTCGATATTCCAGGGGCTTTGCAATTATCCCCCAGAACATCGCTCCTTACTTCATAACCTGCGGACTATATTCCGTCAGTTCCCCAGAGCAGCCACAACTTGCGATGCAGTACCTCTGATTCAATTAACCTCTCCAGGTCTCTACTCCGACGTGAAATTGATCCCCTTTTATAGGGTGTTACATGAGTTTTAAGTATAGGTCTCATGTAGCCCTAAGAAGGAATTTAAGGGGTTTTATAGGAGTTCCATGTGGGACATGAAATTAGTCCCCTTGTATAGGGTCTAGCATGGGTTTTAATCAGGACCTATCCAGCCCCGAGAATGGATTTATGGAGTATACGGGTTTGAAGTGTATGTATTGCAGTTTCAAAAAATACGCGCAGTTAACCATACAAGTACTTTACAATACCGGTATCGGGAATTTTGCGTTACACTTACTTTAGCCTGCCTAGCGGATGAGTGATCTTGTATTTAAGTAAGAGGAAATTTGTACCTTGCTATAGTCTAATGGTAATATATGTATGAAAATATAACAATACCAGCATCTGAATACTACAATATCATGTATTGGAACGTTACATTAATTTATTGTGTTTCGAAAATAAACTTCCAATAGATTTAATGGAAAGTTCCAACAGAAATTTTTTACAGTGTAAGTAAAAGGTATGATCATATAGTCCATTCAGTTTTATAAGTATAGGAGCAGAAAATGAATCTAATATCTATCACTGCTATATAGTTGGCAGAGTCTATTTGATAGTTGTAAAACTTAAGCTGTTTTACTGAGATGAAGAATCCATTATAATAACAATTGAAAATATTGAAAAAATAGTTTTAATCATTTTTTGAATATATAATACGTTCACTTAGACTGTAAAAAGTAAGAACTTATTTGGAAATTTTGAGTCAAGAATTTTAAATCGGAAGTGGTTGAACGTGAGCGCCGCGCCAAGAGTACACGGGACAGCTTTGTTGAAATATTTATTTCACAATAACAGTTACAGTTGCGTTTATACATAGATGTACATAGGGACATTAAAAAAAATTCTTGAATTACACATTTTAACTTTAAAATGCATTAAATATTAATGAAAAGTTTAAGATATTTTAAGTCATTGAAAAAATTTTTATTCAAAATAATTGGTCTTTTTATAAAAAATACCTTTCAAATAGTTATACATAATTGTAGTAGAAAGAAAACTGTTTTAATTAAGAAAAGTAAATACATTTTTGCGGTTTCTTGTAGTTATATTTTTGTTTTAATATTTGTGAATCCTATAGTCTAAGAAGTTCACAGATCAAGTATCATTATCTCCTTTAATCTTTGATAATTAAAAATGATACTATGTTACGTTCTAACAATCACAGATCATGATATTTTTTAAACATAAGTTACTGTAAAAATTCAGTCCAATTTCGTTTATGGATGTCATCAATGGATCAATCGGTGTCTCATGCTTCGTATCAATTCGGGTGCCACTTTCATTGCAAGTCTAGAAACATAATGAAAAATTAATAAAATATTTGTCTCCAACTGTTTAGGAATGCTGGAATGCAGATTCAATTAAAGACAATGCATGCAAACATTTTTCTGATATTAAATTTTTTTTCTTATTTCAAATAACCTGAATCTAGAAAATGTGTACTTATTATAGTATTTATTACTGAAGAAGTCACTTTAAAAAATTGAAATAATGTTCACTTAGAATATTTTCGATGGTTAAAAAAAGACTGTTCGTGGAATATTCTACACAAGATTTTGTAACTTTCTAGAAGATTCGGGAAAATTCAGGAAGATTGTATTACAGTCCAATTTCTGAATTCTAGAAGAAGTTACCAGAATTTACGAAACTTTCTTAAATATAAGTATTAAAGAATTATTAAATTTCGTCTTTAAAGCATACAATAAACATGGATCACGGTACATATATCAAAACATTGAAGATTATTCTATTCCAGAATATTTTATATGTAAAAGTTCAGGACATTTTAGAGCCGTCTGGAATATTGCATAACATTCTAAAAGGTCTTAGAGAAGTCCAAAATATTATATGAAAGTTCAAAGTATTCCAAACTTTGAAAAGAATTTTAGAAATGAACTGTGTTCTATAAAATTCTAAACCTATCTAAATTTCAGAATATTCCAGAGTTTTCCACAAGATTTCAGATTTTTTAAGAAAATTGCAGAATATTCTATTCGGAGACTTGAGAATTTGAGAATAACGGAATATACAAGAAAATTCAAAAGAATATTCTACAATATTTTATAACACTTTAGAATATCGTAGAAAATTTCAGAATATTCTAGAATAGCCAAGAACTTGTTATAGTACACTCAACTCCCGATATAAGCACCCTCAGTTTACGCTATTCCGTCCAAATCCAACAGAAATGATTCACGCGGCCTTAACTGTTTACGTTTGGATTCCCCCGATTCATGCTGAAGGCCACTGTAAGCCATGCCCGAAACCGTGCTTATATCGGGAGTTTAGTGTATTAAAAATAAGGAATGCTCAATAATATTTCAAAATATTCCAGGAAATTTTTAGAACACTGTGAAGAACATTCTGTTCCATGGAAATTATTTCTGCATAAAAATGTGACAATAGATTCCACTTGCGTTTAAAGGCCTTTCAAAAAGAACAACTCTACTTTGGCAATTTGACAGTTTAACTTCAGTTTCAAAAAATTTATTATTAAAAAATTATTTCTATAACAGAAATTACGTATGAAAATCGGTATTCGTGAAAGGTGTAATCACTTTCGCTACAAAACTGATTAAAACTTTAGACACAGTACAAATAAAAATGCGTAAGGTAAATATTTGTTAAATTAAACTTACGGTAACAAAGATATTCTTCGGCGATGACATCTTCCAGACTTATCATATCCTGCCCGACATCTTTTCGTCTGTTTGTGAACCAATACCGGTTTCTCTGCTAAAGCTTCAGTAGTAGCACTTGGTGCTTCTTCAGTAGCATTTACAATTTTCCCAAACAGGTTTTCAAACTTATCCTCGTCCTTCAATTTTATTAAACTCATTTCATCTGCAAAGTAAGTAATATTCCATGGTTATAAAAAATACATAAATTAATCAAAGATACTTCTTTATAATCAAATTCATCAAGTCGATTTACCTGTATTACTTTCAATTGACGTAAAATTTTCAACTATTTTATTATCATCAGTAACAACAATAGTCGCACTTGTAGACGAAAAAGCACTTTCAGTTGTTTTGGTTTCTAAGCTTGAAGAGCTTGGTGACAATGTTGCTGATGTTTCAGATGATGTACTTGAAATTGTTGTTGTAGGTGGTTTCGTCGGTTTCACCACTGGTTTAATAGTGAAATCTGCATAATCATAAGCGTAGTCGTAATTCTGAAACAAACATACCGATTTTTAAAAAAGTGTTCTAAATATAATTGTGTATCCCAAAATTGCATCAACAGCTGAAAATTGACAACTGCAAATTCTTTACAGCCTTTTCTCAAATTTCTCATAAAAATTAACCTTATTGTTCTCTGAAAAATTAAGTTTTTCTCTTCTCTTAAAATCCAAGTCTTAAAGTTGAAATTACCGTGTAATCATCAAAGACGTCTGATTTCAGTAGGGCGATGATTTTCACATCTTTGAGATCAATTTGTACATTGACATCACCTTCTTGGCGCTGATCGTACTTAGCAGGGCTTGATAAAGTCAGCCAACATTGGCAACTGAATAAGATAAGTCCATAAATTAGCGGAAACATGATGCTTAACAGCCCCTTCTTCAAAATGATTAGTGAATTGGAAAACTTTATGAAAATAAATAAATAACGGAAAGTCGGCGATGTTTCTGCCGTCGCGTCGATGAAGACGGACTTGTCTTTACTGCACTGATGAATTTCAGTTCGAACTCCGCAGGTGAATACGTGATCCAGCTTCTTGAAACCGGTATTTTATCCTGGGCTACAAGCCAAGAGTCAAAGACCAAAGCTTTAGCTTATGGTTTGTACCCGGTCAATGCTCCACGAATCGTTGCCCCTGGCATTGTAGAATGTAGATTGTAGACCATGCTCCTCTGAACATTATTATGTTCAAGGTCATGAAGAAAAGAAGAAATTCTTTTGCCGGCAGTACGAGTCGCATTTAAATTATGTACATATTATCCAGTCGTAATTTTTCTATAGCTGGTGTTGATTGGAACCAGTCGAGATTGCGGTTCCTTTTTTCGGGTCAATGTACTATCAACTGGAACCAGAAATATAAAAAAATTTGAATAAGCAAAGAAGGAAAATAAATAAGAAACGAGTCAATGATTCTTTGTGCAGTTACGGACAATTCTTGACTCAAGATTCTTCAAGAACATTATCGAATATTCAATTCTTAAACATTCAAGAACACTTAAAAAAATTGTAAACGATTCCAGAAAATGTAAGAACATTCCAGAATATTTAAACAAATGTTCTAAACATTCCAGTAATTTGACAAGAAATTTCAGTCTCATATGAACATACATTGCTAATATAAAGCATAAAATAGATAAGTGTTTTCGTAGTATCCTATAAAACTATACCCTGATGAGGAGATCTAAAAGGTCTCGAAACAGGTTGGTTCCCAAAAGTAGTATAAAAAAGACGGAGTAAGAGAAAGGTAATGAGAGTGAGGATGGCTTGGTTGTCTCTTTCCTAATTCTCACCCTCTTTTTCCTCTAGTTATATACTTGTCTCTAATGAGCCGATTAAAACGTTGTTTGGAAACATATTTTGAGGCCTTTATATGCAATTCTTTGTCATATATTGAGCTTTTCGAATATGTTTTTTCAAAATAACTGATTTTTGGTTGCATAATGTTTCTGAGTCTTTTTGTTCAAGAATGGAATTTTTGCACAGATTGACTTGACGATATTGTGTTTCTAATTTTCTTCTTAAAAAACATTCCAGTAAAGTTTAGAAAGTTGCATGGAATTTCGCAAGTTCACATGAAATTGTTTAAGATAATTCAAAGAAAGCAACTAGGCGCTAAAATAATAATTATATTTATTTTAAAATACAGAGGACATCAATCTTGAGGATTTGCAACTGATTATACTTTTTATAAAAGAGTAATCAGATTTTTTTTTCTTACCATTTGAAAAAATTTCGAGCATTTTTTTTATTACAAACTTCATTTATAAATAAGATGCTAGTTTTCTATTTTAGAAAGCTTTTCATTTCGCATACCAGATAATTGCTACAGAATTTCGAACTCGAAATTCCAGGCTTTGTCCACATTTTTTAAAGGTAATTTTGAAAACATTCTAGACCTCACAATGACAGCCGCATTCCACAGCTTTTAGGTAAAGAGGAAAATATCATTAAAAAAGAAGGATTACATAAAATGAAACTAATTAAACTCTTAATTTGAATATTTTCCAAAAATACAGAAACAATTTTCGAAAATCTAACTCCCAGCCGACACCTGTATATAACTGTGATGCAATCTGTAAAATAAAAGAAAATAACATGTTATGTAACTGTTTAATAACAGGTTTAGAACAAGGGACGAGTAGCGTCATTTCCAAATTGATATGACAAAAGTTACAGAACAGTTATATAACACTGTTAGAATACGAAACAATTTTCTTTCACAGATCCGTAATAATTCTGGAACAGGGTTACAAAGTAAAAGTGTTACGATCTAAATTTGTTTTTTAATCGACTCGTAAGTCATACATATATAAATATAGCATAACATATCTGTGTTCTCTTTACAGAACGTTGCGTACACGTATATGACGTTGTTACATAATACAAATGCAAAATTATTATGTAGAAGAACCGTTACATTAACGTAAAGTAACAGTTCAATTATTCTGTTAGACATCTGCTAAATTGTAAAATTCTGATAAGCTTATAACACGAAATTTTAACGCCCTTATGTAATTGTTACGTAATAATCTCCTTATTAAGGAAATAATACAGTACAGTCACGGGACAATTGTACTAGGACAAGTATGATATTCTCGTTCCATATCTTTTACGTTTAAAATTTGTTTTAAAGTGATAGTACATTGTAAATTTGTTTCATAATGATTACGTAACAGCGTTATGGAATTAAACGTTTTATATATACTGTGATTTCTATTTTCCATCTTTGTTGATATTTTGGCTTGTTTTGAAAAATACAAAAACACGGAGTGGCCAATAGACCGGGAAAAGACCTGAAATTTTTCGAAACCAGGAAATGACAGAATTCACTCATCATACAATATACATGTTACTTGATATGACATGTATATATATATATTTGATATTCTTTAAAGTTTCCAAGCTGAAGATTGAATTGTTAAATTTGTAGAAAAATACAGGTCTGAATGCTTTTTTAATTTGTAAAATATTACTTTGTAAATTTAATTTCGCTGTACAATTTTGTTTACTAATATAATGATAAAATATTCAACGCCATTATATTGCTATTTTCTGAAAATAAAAGGAAGTAAAACTAAACTAAAAATGAAAAAACCCCATTCAATTAATGTATCACAACATTTATTAATCACAAAACTGCATTTGACGAATTATTATTTTGTCATTAAATATCACGGCAGTAGGACCACAACAAGGTCGAGTATCTTAATCAGCCTAACCTTAAACATAAATTTAAAATTATACATTTTAAAATTATTACATATGTACAATATAGACATGTAGCTTTACATGGAATCTAAAACTTAGAATACTAATCGTCCCCCATATCAATACAAACATCATCCCCTTCTTTTATTTCCAAAATCGTGACCTTCTCAGCATCAATCGTCGGAGCACTTTCGGTCAGTGGCTTGTCATTTTCAGAAAATGGTTTCACATCGCCCTTGTTAAAGGTAAGAGCGAGAGGTACGGAGGGATCTTGCACCTTCAAGATTCTAGACCCTAGGCTTTTATTATCCGGCAACTCAGATTTGTGAGGAAGAAAGTAGCGAAGCTTGTCCCAGAACCAGGGATCGCCCCACTTGGCGTATGTGTTCATACTCAAATAAGCCTTCAACTCTGGTTCGAGTTCATCATTTGGTTCGATGTCTCCATACAATATAACAACAACCCTACCTCTTCCCTCATTGAGCGCTTGGCTATGTGCTGCCCGGAACTCAAGTCGACCCCACTCGCTTTGCACAAAGTTCGGAGAAACAACAACAATTGTTCTTTTGGAATCATTCACGGATTTTGCAATCTGGGCTGGAATCCATTCGCCAGCTAGCCAATCACGGAAGTGGATGCAGAGTTTGAAAGGTCTAGGACCTTGCTCAAGTTTTGGTACCAATTCGCTGACAACAAAATCTTCATCTTTATGAGAATAGCTGATGAACGCGTCGTAAGGTTTGTCCTTGTCGAGTTCTCCTTCCGTGACAAACCAGAGGCACATCCGGTGGGCGTAGAGCCAGACTTTAATTTCCCTTTGGTAACGATAATATAAAGCTGCCAGGACACCAAACATTAATCCGAGGAACGCTACAGCCATACTTATTCCGATCATCATCTTCGTCATGGCTGGACATAAATCGTTTACTGTCATCGTATTCAGTCTCTTCTTTGAGTTGTGGCATGTAATGTTGTTCACGTCCAGGATTTGGAATTTGCCCTTGGCCCCTCCGTTTTGAATGTAGTACTGGATGTGGCGGGCATCGCAGTCGCATTTCCAGGGATTTCCGCCGAGTGTTATGCTCTCGAGGGTAGTATTTTCAAGATGGGCGAGCACAGACGATGATAGAGCTGTGATCTTGTTGTTGTCCAGTTCCAATGTCTGAAAATAATAAGTATAATAATAGGTAAGTATAATAATAAGTAATAAATTCTTGTGTTTAAAAGCACCGAACTTTCCAAATTTTTTAAAAACTAATCCATTCTGAAATCTTTTTAAATCTCTGAACATTCCTTAAAATCTCTTTCAATTATTTGAAAGTCACTACGGAATCTTTGGAATTCTTTTAAATCTATTGTAAATCCCTATAATCTTAAAAATGCTCTTATGATTCTTAAGATCCATTAAAATCTTAAGGAAATTCCTGTAATCTTGGAATAAGTTAATAAACAATGAGCTGTGGCCACAGTATCAAAAAATAGGGCTTGCTAAATTGTTGCTTTCCAATAAGTCTTTCAACATCAATCAGTGAATGAGTCACTATTGTATCAAAAAAGGGGAGGGGTAAAAAAGTGGCAAAAAATTTGTTCCATAAATTATGGATGGTCCCCAAGATGTATATCAATAAGTAGATTGAACCAAAAATAAATGTAACTTACCACAAGTGCTGGTGAGAAAACATCCTTCGGTATGGTTGAAATATTATTATTCGAGAGTATAAGGGTCCCCACTCTGTCATATCCAATTTGAGTCATATTTGGGAAATTTGTGATGAAATTGCCAGTGAGGTTGACCTCATTGATGTATTCTGAACTTGCGAACTTGCACATGGTTTCTGGAACTTCAGTGAGATTCTTATAGGCACAGTCGAAAATAAGCTTGTAATCAGAAGGCTGTATCCATCTACTGCATGATTCGGGACAGACTCCTTCATATTCTTCAAGATCGGATGCGACGCATCTATAATCCTCAGATTTCAAATCAGAGAGAAGAGTACCCTCAAGTTCTTTTGGACTCGAGCATTCCATGGGTCCTATTTCTATATGCAACTTGCTGCTTAACTCCGACCATGTTCCATCCAAATAATGTAGAAAATCGTACAGAAAACAGTCGCACTCCAGAGGATTGTTCGTTAAAATCATTTCTATATTGCTACGAGTTTCTTGTAGGAAATTTTCTTCAAAGAAACTACTCATGTCAATCCTTTTTATTTTGTTGCCAGAGAGATCTATGCGAAATTGCTGAGTTTGCTTAAAATCCATATCGGTTTCCTGAAAATAGTAAAAATAAGAATGAGGCATTATACTTGTTAATTTTTAAACTAATTTTGAAATATTCTTTGAAAAAGTCAGGGAATTTCAGGAATGCTTTTGGAGATTTCAAAAAACTTTAAAGGATTTCATGGGATGTTAAACTGGGCGTTAAATTCTAAAGAAACTCAGGGAATGTTAAAGGAATTGAAAATGCATTTTGGAATTTTTTATGGAACTGAGAACATATATAATAATACTTACGCGTATTCTATCTATTTCGTTGTAAGAAAGATCGAGATGATTGAGAAACTGAGAGGGCTGTGTTGTCCAATCACTGAATATCCTGTTGATTTTATTGAAAGACAGATCCATTTTCCGTAGTCTTTCGCAACGATGAAACACTGATAGTCGCATGTAGTCATCATCCAAGACCAAAATATCCGATATATTGTTGTGAGAGAGATATATTTCTTCCACTTTTTTCAAAAGTTGGAATGCATTTTTGTCAATAAGTGATATTGAGTTATTCTGCATTTGTAACTTTTTCAACGACTTCAGACCGGAGAGCAACGAGCTGCAAAAAGTGAGAAAAAAGCTATGTTAGATTGGGATATACAAAGTTTTTAATTTATTATATCAGTGTTGAAGTTAATTTAAAAAAATAGTGGTAAAGCAATTCAATTGAACTCTTTTACCATAAATTTTGCTTAAGCATCTTACCCAGAAATGTTCTTGATGCTATTATGGTTTAAGTTCAGATCCTCCAAATTCTGATTTGTGCTGAAAATGTCATCAGGTAGATATTCAATCCTATTGCCGTGAAGAAATAGTTTCTGGAGTTTCTCCAAGCCCTCAAAAATTTGTTTAGGCAAAGTCGCTAGATTATTTCCAGCCAACAAAATATCCCTCAACTCTGATGAACCCTGAAAGATATCCTCAGGCAGACTTTCCAAGCTCGAGCCATCAAGTTGGACAGCTTTGAGATTTTTCAAGTTGCTGAAAAGTCCACTAGGTAAGTTCGTGAGTGTCCGTGAAAATCGAATTCTCACTGTGTTCAGCTGATGGTTTTGGCGAAACAAGGTCCCCGGTAAGGTTTCAAATCGATTGCCCGACAAATTCACCACTTGCAATTGCTCGAGTTTGTCAAAAATCCCTGGAGGCAAGTTGGTCAACTTGTTGTTATGAAGATCAAGAGTTTTCAATGAAGCCAGGCCATCAAATATGTGACTGTCAAATTCTTTTATCTCGTTATTCCACAAATTTAATAAGCTTAAATTTGTAAGACCGTTGAACGTTCCAGGTTCAAATGACTCAATCTTGTTGTTGCCTAATTCAAGATACTCAAGTCCGGATAGATTCCTAAAAACATCTCCTGGGAGTGACTTTATATTGTTGTTTGTTAGGAAAATAGCTACGAGTTTTTGAAAAGAAAAATGTTTCTCTTCTTTCGTCGCACGTTGGAGTTCCACTTGAAAATCTACCCAGCTTGCACTTTTTCTGCAAGTTATTTGAAAATAGGAGCTCAAACCCTTCGTGTGGCAATCATTAGCAACCACGGCAACTACAATCAGGATTACAGAACAAATCCTTACGAGGAATTTCATTTTTGAAATTTCGAGGATGCTTGTAATCCGGCAGGCTAAAACAAAAAGAATTTAAATGATTAATCATCGATAAATTAATAGGGACGAAAAAACGTTCCTGACAGTTTTAGAACTCAAGATTTTAACGTAAAAAGAATTACTATGAATAATCTATAATATTGTTTGATAATTTTTTTTGATCATAATTTTTGTTTACGATTTATTTATTTTAATAGAAAAAATATATATGTAACAATAAAACACTGCTTTTTGTTATACGCTAAGAGGAATTTTTGTGTGTGACGTTATGGTTTTTGAATTCACAAAATAAAATTTATTTTTAAAATTTCTTATTTTACAGACACAAATTTAAGAATAATGGTAAACGTTTTCACTTTATTTAGACACCCAAAATTTAATTTATCGTGAACTATCTAAAAGTCATTACAAATAATTTTAACGTCAACATTCATTATATATTATTGTTGAAATATATTGAAATACATTCCCGATAACATATATCACACACTGCATGGTCAAATCATGAAGGGGAGAACTTTTGAATCCCAAAAGCAAATTTCTCTGTTTTATTTGAACCAAGAATGAATAAATTTCACCCAGAAATGCCCGCTATGAATTATTTTAAAAAAATAATAAATTTTATCACATTGAGATTCTTATTTTATTCATTTCAGGAATTCTTTTTATAATTTGTTTGTTGTTACTTGTTCGCACGAACACAAAAAGTAATATAATTAAAACCCATGTTTTTCTTTAATTGTTTATTATGAAAACATTTTGCACAAAATGAGAACAAGAATAATTCGGCGTGCAGGGCTCGATTCGGAATTTACGCCAGATGTTCAGCGTTTACTAGTTATCTCGAGCCCAATAATGAACTAATTATTTCAGATAATTAAATTTTTTCTGTAGTTAAAAGTTACACAGTTCTTATTCAATCATATAATGTTATATAGGGCTAATTTTATTCTTAGAAGGATTCTCTACAATTCTCTTTGGTAAGTTTTCATTAAAAAAATTTATTTAGGAATTACACTATTGTATTTATTTCCAATATATTACTTTTTATATAGATGGTAACAAATACTCTTAAGATGGAATAAGGCACCCCTAAGCTTATAAGAATTAACCCGGTAAGAAGGCTTGAATAGAATTGAATTTACATACAATTTATTCACAATTAGTAAATTATCTACAAAATGTATTACATTCAATTCAGTTCATTATATTGAAATCGAGGATAATACATTACATATAAATTTAAATAGACCCTTCCTAACTTATATACCAAAATGGAATACGAGAGAGATGTCATTAACGCTATATGAATAGCCGAAAATTACATTTTTTGAGATAACCTATTCTATTTTTGTACATTGAAGACTAAAGGGAAAATCAGGTATTAAAAATAATAGAAATATCTCTGTTTTTACGTTAGAATCAGACATTTTTTATCTCATTCTATTCAAGCCTTCTTACCGGGAATATTTCCTCGTATGAAAGAAACCCTTTGTATAAATAAACATTCGGAAGGCTGATTCTCTTATTTTATCAATACTGATGAAGAAAAATAGATAGCATAACATGAGGAGTTTCTATTTTTATCTCAAATATACATGCAAGAGCCTCAATTTGAGTTGTCCTCGAAGAAAATAGGACTTAGAGGAAAGCCAATTAAAGTATTATATTATTTCATGTAGGTTCAGAACAAGCTACTGATTTTCAATAACAATTAATTGGAGTTCTGGCAAAGGTCAACTTTTTGAATTTTCCAGTAAAATTTTGCAAGTCTGGAAATACTATTAATTATGACAGTTACCAACTGTGATGCTACAGCAACGTAAAAGTAACGTTTTCTTGCAAGTGATTTTTCTAATCATTTTAAAAATAATATTAATATGGATTGTTATATATAATGTGTAGTGCGCACTACATTTCCATGAATGAAAAAATACAACATTAAAAAAACTAACGTGAAGTTTTACATTTTTTAAAGAAATTCCGGCCAGTTTATTAATATTTCCAAAATATCTGATGTTTGCTCCCGGATGTTGAATCTAATAGATTTTAAATGCCCTATTTTACCATAATTTCTTTAAAATATTTAAAAAATAACAATATAAATTATAAGTATATAATAAATCGAATATAAATGATAAAATATTGAAGTATTCGCAGTGTACTTACCAAATAAAAATTAAATATTCCACAATTTTTGGTTTTGGCACTGGCTTCACTAAACTATAAAATCCACTTTGTATGAACGAGTCACAGTAAGAGTTATACTGTTGAAACTGACCGACTATGACTGACCTACTGTGACTGATGCAGACTGATATTTGACTGATTACACTGTTGGAGATCTAAGGACTTAGGTCATGGTTCGAGAGTTGCGTGAAGGAGCCTCCCCTCCCTTTCATGGAGACCAGACCAACCAGACGATCTCTCGCAAACGCAGGTTTTCTGGCAGCCAATAGAAAGGTGGCCTGCGCCCTTCTCCGTCGCGTCGGTTATGATCGTTATGATACAACTGGGGTGGGATTAAAATGCCTCAATATGATTGGACCTCTCCTTCTATCATATTAGGTAGACAGGTCCGATTGTTTAAACCGATTATCATTTATGTCCTTTCAAAAATGTGTACCTTCTCTGTCTATCTCATAAAATAGAAGGAGAGGTTCGGTCGCATTCAGGCATCGGGGCACACTCTGTAGTAACCTAAATTGTATTGTTAAAAAAAAGATAATTTAACTTTTGTTCAGTTTGAAATTGTACAACATTTTTCAATTCAAGACAATATTTATTTAAATTTCTTAACTTAATAATAAGACATACCCGAATAAATACAAATAATAAATGACCCAAGGGGCCGTGCATAAATGGCAAAATTTTCTTTCTAAAATTTTGAACCACGCACCCTCCTTTGTTAGGGTTCGAAAGTTTTGACCCTCCTCCCCCCTATCTTACGTAATTTTGGCCGAATACATTTTTCTCATGAATTGTTTAGGGATCATCAAAAGCAAAGAAAGGGGGAGGGGGGGGGGAGTAAAATCTTACTGTTTCTCATGAATTAACAAAGTAACATAGTTCAACTTTCAACCAAATAAGTGAATTTTCAATCAAAAAAGTAATAGTTGATAGAAAATATTTTTGTTTTAAATAAAAAAATACCTTAATTGAATACAAAAGACGCAATTTCAACAAAATAGTTGGATTGAGCCAAAACAGATTTAATAGTTGAATTTTTAAACCAAAAACACGATTTTTTAACTAAAGAATTGAATTTTCAAACAAATATTTAAATTTTTAGTTAAGAAAATTAATTTTTAACAATGTAGTTGAATTTTCAACCAAGGAGATGAATTTTCAACTATAATTATGAATATTTAACAAAAAAAAACTATTTCTTAACAAAATAGTTCAACTTTCAACCAATGATTTGAATTTTCAAAAAAATGTAATAGTTGATACGTCAACCAAAAAAGATTTGAATTTTTAATCAAAAACAGTTATATTTAACCGAAAAATACGTATCTTAAAAAAACTGAATCCTCAACTAAAACAGATAAATTTTCAACTTAACAGCTGCATTTTTAACTAAAAAATTGTCTTTCTACCAATAACAGATAAATTTTCAACAAAATACATTTTTCAACCAAGAGGATTAATTTTCTACCAAAAAAGTAGAATTTTTAACATAATACATGAATTTTCAAGCGAATAGTTCAATTTCTACCCAATTGTGGCACTTTCGAGCCAGAAATACAATTTTTCTCCAAAACAGTTGAATTTTCAATTAAGAAGTGCAATGAAATTGTTGAATTTTTAAGCCAAAAAGTCCAATTTTCAACAAAAAAGTTGAATTTTCAACTAAAACGTATGATTTTTTAACAAGATTGTTGAATTTTCAACAAAAAGTTTAATTTTGAACAAATTTAAAAATTTGTAATAAAAAAAGATGAATTCTTGACCAAAAATTTTATAGTAGTCTTTTCAACTCAAAAAAATTAAGTTTATATAAAAAATAGTTGGATTTTCTTATTGATTTCTATCAATTCAGTTCACATTTATGTAATGTTGTAAGTCGAAAAAACGAGAAAAAGGGGAAAGACTGTGAAACCTGCGATAAATAAATAGGAATATTGATAATTATAGTCTAAAGAATAATAGTTTAAATAAACATTGAAGTTAATGTTTAATATTTTTAAAATATTAGGTTAGAAAACTGGGAATTTTGCTTAGAAAATAAAGTCTCGGACTAAGGAATATTGTAGGCCCTGAAAAAATGATGAAATTATACTTTTGTAAATCTAAATCCTACTTATTGTTACTAACACATTTCATTTTCTAAATTTATAATAATTACAAATTATTAATACGAAAATTCCAAGAACTTGATAAAACAGAAAAAAAATTGTTTTGAGAACATAATGATTGATGATTGACACTTAGCAATTTTTCTGTTCTTGAAGGCTGAACAGCGCCAGATCTGGGCCAGACTGTCAAGATTATAAGAAAAAAAAATATTTAAAAAATGTTAATTTCTTATTATGTATAATTTTAGACACCTTGTCTATCTTCGAAAATAGTAAAACAATTGGCTGATTGACACATACAAATTGATATGTTATGGGAAGCTCACCAGCGCCAGATCCTAGATTAGATTGCCAGAAATTTTTTCCACTAGGGACGTTGCAATACATTAGTGTATTGTTCTTCCTACTTTTTTAATTGTTCAATTAAAAAATTTTTATTGCATCTATTTTTCCGATTCATATTAGTCAAATATTCAAAACTTTAATTATGTCTGGTACTTGATTAAAAAATTTGATATTTTTTTGCAAAATAATTTTTCGACTATTAATTACACTTACACCATTTTCCCCTCGAAACTCTTTATTACGCGCAAATATTTTATCATGATCTCATTTATTCCTAAAATATTTAATAGAAAATGAAAATATATATTGTTGAAAAAAATGAGTTGTAATATTACTAAAGGAAGAGAGTTTCTGAGTGAAGGTTGCAGCTAACTTACCATCTATTTGCCTGCATTATAGGATTAGACAGGTTTAGACTAGACTAGCCTGCTTAGAGCTCAAATCCTAATTATGAGACTTGTTTCCCCGTGGGCATTTCCACAAGGAAAGTTAAATTGGTTCATAACAAAAATCTTACCTGAATGACATTTTTAATATTCATATTGCCTAAATTCATATTCCACTTTTAAATTCTTCATCTTTCAATATGTTTTGTTCATTTAAAATATCACAATATCAGATTCCAATTATTTAGATATTAAATGTTTCCAATTTATAATGTTATTCAATTTCGAATTTATTTGAAATTTTTATATATTATATTTTGTTTAAGTTCTCTATTCTTCAATTTCGAATCTTTCAATTTACCTTTCAATTCAGCTTAAAGCTTTCAAATTATAAAGCATCTACAGTTTGACGAAATCCAATTAAAGCAATCTTGGGGGCCTTCCATTAACCAATTTTGGGCTATTTTATAATCCCCCCCCCCCCCTCATGGAATGTAACGAAGCCGTTGGCTAAACACGGATTTCACGTTTATTCTGCATTTTTTACGCATTTCTAATGAATTTATTCAGTTATCAATTTGGCAAGGTGACCGTGTGATGAAACGCTGAAAATATATTTTTAATCAAAAAGTTGCATTAACAACTGTGGGAACCCTTTCAAACAAAAAAGACAAATTTTCAACAAAATAGTGTAAATTTTAACCAGATAGTAATATTTTCAAACCGAAAGGACACATTTTTTACAAGACAGTTAATTTTCAAATAAAGAAAGATGAATTTCCAACACAAAAAGATGTCTCTTCTACCATAAAAGATGAATTTTCAATCCAAAAGGACAAACATTTAACAAAACAGTTGGAATAAGATTAATTTTTAACAAAATAGTTTAATCCTCAACCAAAACAAATGAATTTTATATCGAGAAGATTAATTTTCTACGAAAAAAAAACTGTGGGTAGGGGGTCCACACCGTAGAAGTGAAACTTAGATGGATTAACTCTGAATTCTTTCGTGAGGAATCGTCATGAGTTTTGAGGAGATCGCATGGTAAGAGAGTGCAGAGAGAGACAGAGACTTCCGTTCGGTCGTTTGGTCGTTTTTTTCAATTCACTCCCGTCCCAAACGAATTGTCGTAAAAACACATGAATTTTCAACCCAAAAATATGAATTTTTAGCAAAAAAGTAGATTTTCTACCATATAGTTAAATTTTCATATAAATTGAATAATTAAATAAGAATTTTCAGACAACAACATTTTTTTACCAAAAGAGATGAATTTTCAAGCCAAAAAAACGAATTTTCTACGAAACAGTTGAATTTTCAACCTTAAAAGATATATTCTCAACAAAACATGTAACCGTTGATATTTCAACCAAAAAGTATTGTAAGGGGCCGTTCAAAAGATACGTGACGCTTTTTTTCCGAAAATGTTGACCGAAAATGTTGATCCGTAACGCTTCTTCTATAGTAAGTGTATGTAACTTTAACATTAGCGTAACGCTCGAGGTGACCCCCCTCCCCCCTAAAGGCGTTACGTATTTTTTGAAGGGCCCCTAATTTGAAATTTTAAAAAGTTGAATTCAATCAAAAACTTCAACCAAGAAGGTTAACTTTTTTTGGTAGAAAATTAACATGCAATCGAATTTTCAACAAAATGGTTAAATATTTAACCAATAAGAGATGAATTTTCAAGTAAAATGATGAATCTTCAACAACAACAAAAATTGATTTTTATCAAAGTAGTTCAGCTGTGAACAAAAAAATACGAATTCTAAACTAAAAATATAATAGTTGATATTTCAACCAAGAAAGATTTTAATTAAAATTAAAAAAACATTTTAATTAAAACGAAAAAATACCAATTTTTAAAAAGAGTTACATTTTCAACCAAAGAGATGAATTTTCAACTTAAATGATGAATCTTCAACATCAACAAAATTAATTTTCAATAAAAGAGTCCAGCATTCAACTAAATAGCAAAATTTCAAACGAAAAAGATGAATTTTTAACCAAGAGGATTAAGACGAACTTTCAACAAAATACATGAATTTTCCACCAAATAGTTGAATTTTTAAGTAAAAAAGATAAATTTCCAACCCAAAATGGAATAGTTAAATTCACAGTCAAAAAATTAATTTTCAACCAAAAAAGTAACGAATTTTCAACGAAATAGTTAATATTTGAACCAAACCGATGAATCTTCAACTAAACAAATGCATTTTTAATGAAATAGTTGCATTTTCAACAAAATAAATAAATTTTTAACCAAATAGTCGAAGTTTTGACCAAATGAGATAAAGTGTTTCAAACAAAAATATAATAGTAGACTTTTCAACCAATACGAATGAGCTTTTAACGAATGAAAATAGTTGGATTTTCTTATTCGGCTCTATAAATTCAGTTCGCATTCAAGCGACAAAATTATAAAAAGGTGAAGTTTCTCGATAACAGGGGAAAAAGGGGAATTCTTTAGAAAGAGATGGGTAGAGGGGAATAGGGGAAAGGGCGTCAAGTCTGAAATGCGATAGTGATTTTCAAACTCATAAATTTGTTATTGATCTGTACCGTTGCAGGGGTATCTTTCGCAAACTTCGTTTAAACTTTAAATTTATCATCAGGAAGCGCACTAAACGTTATCAAGTTCTTAACGTTAATTATGCTGCCCCCCCATCCCGTGATAACCGTAGTTTTTTGCGCGACTCCCTCCCCCTCAGATTGGTAACATATTTTATGGACGGCCCCGTACTGGACAAATGAAAATTGATGGAGATTACAATTTTTCAGCATCTATATTGGATTTCAAAGTTTGAATCATTCCAATTAGGCAGTAAAATCCAAACTGGAAAGCAAATTTAATTCACAAGCATTAAAAATTAAACATTTGAATTCAGGACCAATAGTTTGAAAAAATCCTTATATTTGAAAAAAATAAAAATACCGCTTCTAAGTACTATGGGTGTATGTATTTCGATAGGTGCAAATCAGATTATTCCATCATTTGGTTCTGACATTAAAAAGACACAGACGTTCATTTTTTACATTGTCTGGACAATATAAAAAAATTCAGAACACTCAAATTGTAATCATTCAAAATTAAAGAAATTATTCAATTGCTGAGGAATCAATTTCAGATAGGTCTATTTTTATCTATTTTGATTTTAAACAACCAAATTTTTAACTTTTTAATTTAAAATCGTTTAATTTTTAACACTTTATTTAGAATTATTAGTCAGTCTTAAAATATTCCAATTAAATATTTTTCAACTTCAAATGATTAATTTTTTAAATCTTCAACTAAAGATCGGAAAGTTTCAAGATATTTGAACATTTTCAAATAAAAAATAATTTAATTTTCAATACCTTGTTTTGAACTCATTTTTTAAGGCTTGAATATTTAAATGTAAAATTATCAAACTTAAAACTGATTCAAATTGAAATCAAACAATCTAGAATGTATAAATCATTCAATATAAAACTGACCATCAAGGCTTTCAACATGAAATTTTGAAAGATTCAGTAGTGAAATTGTGCTGAAATTTTTAATATCTGAATTTGAAACTGCTATCGATTCGGGAGGATTTAAATTTAAATAGGTGGAGTTATTAAGGCTAGCAATTACAAATTATTGTACAATATCAGCAGAAAAATTCTAAAGATAAATCTAAAATATTTTAGGTGACCTCAAAAAAAATTCTGTTCATTTTCCGATCATCAAAGATTTTTCCAAGTCATTATTAATAATTCTTTTTAATATAAAGATCATGAAGAACCCTATTGTAACTGTAGTAAAAAGAACATTTTTTTAAAATGATATTAAAAGAGTTATCAATTGTCGAAGAAGGTAGCCTCCGCTCAAAACCTACTGAATGGAAAAGGGGATCGACTGACCGTCCCGAAAATTCGAGACGACTAGCCAAGCTTATGAAAAATATTGTACTAGCCATCCCGAATTGAAGGACGAGACACTTCAAAAAATAAAATGAAAAAAGAACCCTAAATTTTAAAAAATTCAAATTTATTTTTGACCCGCATTTTTAAACCCCCATTTTTGACATCCTTGCTTTTGAAGTAGAAGGCTTTAGTTTCAAGGCCTCAAAAATCAAACTGTTTTTGTGTTGCGCATTTACGACTATAATTATAAACTGGAATTATAGAAATTTTATAGTGATTTACTTCGTTCAATATTAAAAGAATTGTATATATTGTGAACCTTTAAAGTTTAACTATTCTAAAAACGTCGCACATGTTATGCTTATATTTCTTATGGAAAACTTGATAAATGATTAAATTCAAACTTGAAGTGTTAAAAATTAAACAATTCCAAAATCCGTTCGAAAATTGAAGCATTCTTAAATTAGGCACTTGAAACTTAGTCGTTAACAATAACCAATTTTCCAATTTTGTATAATGATTTTTAAAATTCAATCATTTTAATCTAAAGTGCAAAATTAATAATTTGAAAATCAAGGGGAGGAATTTCAGGTAGAAGACAATTTTATAAGATTTTAAACTAACGTATGCTAATAAAGTGTCACATTTACATGATTAAAAAAGTCGCGAGACAAAAAAAACGCGAAAAGCGAGCGGAAACATAGAAGCTTCTATGTTGACATAATGAATGTATAATTTATAATTTATATGTATAGGAAGGAAAGAGTTGTGAAATCATTCAATGAAAAAAGTATGCATATACATAGCTTTTGGCTTTACACATAAAACTTAGATTAGTGACAAGGTGTGAAGTTGCAGGTGTACACCTTCGTCATAAGTCACTGGCGTAAAGTCACTTGAATTCACTCAAATTCACTAAAGTCAATTAAATCGCTTCAAGTCAGTATACACTCCGACGGTCGAGTTGTAAACCCCCTCATTAGAGATTAGAGTTCAGAATTTAAGGTAGACATTTTGCTAGACAGACCAGACAGTCTAGACAGATTAGACATATCAGATACGCAGCCGTTTCTAATTATAATAAAATTAGGAAATGGCTGTCTGCCTTCGGATTCTTGTACCTATACAATACGTATTTCCCCGTCGGGATTTCCACCTGGATTTCCCCAAAGTAATTTATAATATATGGTTCAGGACCAAATTCTTACCTGCAGAACATTCAATATTTATATAGCCAAATTTACTAATTTTAGTATAAAATGTAACGTGAACAAAAACTTAAAAAGTTTCCAAAATCAAAACAATCCAAATCAAAATTTATCCAGTTTTTTACATCATTTTTAAAATATATTTTTTAGTATAATTTTGTTATTTGGGACTCAAAAGCTCAAGGCCCCTGGGCCTTGACTTTAATTCGTCCCTAATAACACTGTTACTTTTTTGTTGCAAAACAGTTATATCACCTACACGTTACAACTTTCATAGAATACTGTTAACTTTTTTTTGTAGAAAAATGATAGATTGTTAAAAAAAACTAAACGCATTTGTTTAAATTACACAATTTCCAAATTTAAACCATTCATATTTGATAAATTTCAATTTGGAAAACATTGAGTTTGAACATTAGGATCGTTTTCTATTATTTGATATTGAACGCCTCATTCTTAAATGGTTTAAGACGATAATGTGAGTAATTAACTTAGGGCTACCATATGTCTAGGGCAGGTTAGAAGGACAATACATATATAACTGTTTCTTTTGTAAATTCGTTCTTTTTTTTGGTTTGAAATAATTAATTTTTTTAACTGAAAATGTAACTATTCTATTCTTTGTTGAACATTGATCGTTCTTAGTTCAAAATTCAAGTATCTGATTAAAAATGCATGTGTTTTGTTTAAAATTCGATCTTTTTGGTAGAAAATTGATCTTTTTGCTTGAAAATTCAACAGTCTGTTTCTAAATTTTTTCTCTCACTTGACTGAAAAATCTTTCTCAATAAAAAATGTAACTCTTCTTGAAAAATCCTCTTTTTTTGTTGAATTAAACTGTTTTTTTATTAAAAAATTTAATCCTTTTTGGTTGAAATATCAATTACTACATTTTTCGTTCAGAATTTATCTTTTTTAGAATGAAAACTTAATTACTTGGTTGAAAGTTAAACTCATTAGTTAAAAATTAATTTTTTGTCGTGGAAGATTCATAATTATAATTGAACATTCATTTCTTTGGTCGAAAAATGAGCTATTTGGCGAATATTCGGTTTTTCTTTGGCTGAAGATTAATTTTTTTTAAACTGAAAATGTTACTATTCAAGTTGAATATTCCATCAATTTAGTAAAAAATGCATCACATTCATCGAACATTAATTTTTTTAACTCAAAATTTAACTATTCAATCTTTTCTTGAAAAATTATCTTTTTTGGTTGAAAATTCGCCTTTTTTGCTAGAACTTAATCTTGTTCGTTGAAAACTGACCTTTTTGGTTGAAAATTCAATTATTCCAGATAAAGATTCATCAGTTGAGTTAATAAGTCATCTTCTTTGTTTAAAACAACTATTTCAACTCAAGATTCATCATTTTACTTAAAAATTCATCACTTTGTTGGAAAATGTAACTATTTGTTTGAAAATTAATTATTTTTATTGAAAGTTATTTTTACATTCTCATTCTAATGAGAAGGTATTGGTTTTATGTAAAATTTGACATAGTCGGTTTTCATCAAATGTCCACGTTTTGAGACCTCCTGAGTCAGAAAAAACGATTTTTACGAAGGTGTCTGTCTGTAGTCTGTCTGTCTGTCTGTCTGTCTGTAGCCACGATAACTTTCGAAAAAATGATCAGATTTGATTGAGCTTTGGCACACTTTTTTATGGCCGAAAAATAGAGAACGAGTTCGTTAACCAGCTATTTTGGATGAAAATCCAAAAAGTGAGCACATTTTGAAAATTTTTGAGACCACTTTTTTGGAAGATTTGAAAATTCTATGTACGGTTATTAGTAGTACGTAAAATGACGAACAAAATATTCTCATGACTTTTCGTGATAAAAAAAAAATTACTGGAGTTATAGCATTTTCAAAATTCCAAAAAAC
>CAKNYM010052857.1:435740-516024 GCA_932195095.1 Andricus curvator
GATTCCTGAACACCCTATAATATTTTCATGACAACTTTTTGAATTTTCCGAAAAATAAAAAATTCAAATTTTGATCGCACAAAAAATTAATGAAAAATCAAAAAAGCCATTTTGCTGTAAAACTATGCAAGATACCAGAAAAGATCATCTCACCAAAATTGTGCACCTAAAAAAGATCTACAAATTTCTTATCATTCACTTTTTGATATGACGCGTAGTTTTGGTGTATTCGTAAAAAACAGCATTGAAAATAGAAAAATCAAATTTTCAGACGAATATTACCAGCTACGAAAAAATGACCGAAACAAAATTTGTTCATCCATGGAAGAGGTACAAATTTATTGTGACTCATGTTTCGATAGGACGCGTGGTTTTTGTTTTATTCGTGAAAATAACATTGACAGTAAAAAAAATCAAAGTTTTGAAAAAACAATGCAAGGTACGAAAACATATAAATGAACAAAAATTGTGCATTCAAAAAAGACTTACACACCCGTAATCAATTTTTGTGGTAAGAATATATTCAAAATGAAAAAATTAACTTTTTTGATAAACGGCACAAGCTAAAATAAAATGTTAACTAATAAAATTTGTCGCCTCAATTATATCATTACTTTTCATTTGAAATCAAATACAAATTTAGTAATTTGTATATGAAGAACATATAACACGAAGCACAAAGTGCGCGCTCAGTGTATTTACCAAATCGCACGCCGTAAGTGCGCTCCAACTTTTTTGTTTCTATCATACGGTTCAAATGATTTTCAAATCAAATATCGAGCGCGAAGCGCGAGTGTCTGGATGAGAATGTGTTCCTTAAGGTCGATAGAACCTTGAGTAAATAAAGTTCCTTTTCAGTCTAAAATAAAAATAAATTTAACAATCACTTAATATGTAGAGGTTTTGATAATTTTATAATATTTGCAAACAAACTTTTTCTTTTCATCGATGTCGAACACGAAGTTCAAAAATCTAGAGGAGCCTAGCGTAAAGCGCGATGCAAATACGCCCGAGCGCGTAGCGCGAGGTGAACACATAATCGAGCGCGAAGCGCGAGATAAATATATGATCGAGCGCGAAGCGCGAGATCCAACAGTCGCGCGCCCTAGGCGCGCTCAAACTTGCGAGCGAAGCGAGCCGCGCGCGAAGCGCGCCATGAGAATGTGCCCGCGAAGCGGGCAGATTTTTTTACCTGCAAATGTTACTATTCGAATTGAATATTTCATAATATTAGTTATAAATTCATCTCTTTGGTTGAACTTTAGTTTTTTATTCGATAATCTAACTATTCAATTCTTTGTTGAAAATTTATCTTTTTTAGTTGAAAATTTATGTATTTTATTGAAAATTCGTATTTTTTGGTAAAAATTAATCTTTTTGGTTGAAAATTCATCTAGTCCAGTTGAAGATACATAATTGTAGTTGCAAATTCATAACTTTGGTTGCAAATTTGTGTGTTTTTTTATCGAAAATTAATTTTTATACCTAAAAATTTAACTATCCCATTTTTGGAGAATTTAAGTACTTGGTTGAAAGTTAAAATTTGTTGTTACATTTTTTTAAGTTAAAGTATCATCATTTTGACTAAAATGTAACTATTCCAGTTGGATATTTCATAATTTTAGTTAAAAATTCATCTTTTTCTTTGATTATTAATTTTTCAACTAAAAATTTGACTATTCAATTTTTTGTTGAAAAATTATCTTTTTTAATCGAAAATTCGTCTTTTTGGTAGAAATTAATATTCTTGATTAAAAATTCATCTTTTTGGTTGAAAAGTCCATTATTCCAGTTAAAGATTCATCATTTTAGTTGAAAATTAATCTTTTTAGTTTAAAATTCAACTATTCCATTTAAAGATTCATCATTTCAATTGAAAATTCCCATTATGACTAAAAAGAAGGACATTTCGAATTGTGGGAAGGACTTCGAAGGACAAGATTAAAAAGAAGGACAACTCCTTCTAAAGAAGGACGTATGGTGACCCTAATTAACTTCCTAAATTTAAAATGAAGAAGGAAATTCCTTTACTACAGCGTATAATTCCGTATCTTTTTAATAAATCATACAATCAGAAAGATTTTTTCCAACTGTCTGAAAAGGGGAGAAAAAAAGTATCGAAGTCGTTTTTGGAACATATATATGATAAATTTTTAAATAATGATTGAAATGATTTGTGCTTTTGGGTTCAGGTGGTCTCAAAACGTGGACATTTTACAAAAACCGTGGGGGGGGGTCATATTTTACACAAATCGAATACCTTCTCTGGATGAGAATGTGAAAATGTTGTTTTCACTACAGTTACGATAAAGTGTTCTTTATGATCTTTCTCTTGAATATAAGCATCATTAATGGTTTGGAAAAATGTTTGATAACCAGGAAATGACCAGAAATTTGTTTTTGTTTTTGGAGGCTATCCTGAAATATTTTAGATTTATATTGAGAATTTGACTGCTAAACTTGCACAATAATTTTAAATTGATAGCATTCACGATTCAAAAATTTTAAATTGAGATCCTCCCGAATCGATAATAGTTTCAAATACAAATATTAAAAATGTCAGAACGATTTCACTATTAAATCTTTTGAAATTGCAAAATTTTAAATGGAAAGCCTTCAAAGACAGTTTTATATTTAATAAATTTAGATTTAAATATTCTAAATTCTTTGGTGTAAATTTTCGGAGGTTTTAAATTTATGAAGTGTCTCGTTGTCCCGAAATACGGGTTGACTATTGTCCAATATTTTTCAGAAGCTTGTCTAGTCATTCCGGAAATTCGGGAAAATTAGGGACGACTAGTCCATCCTCTTTTCCAACTACACAAAATTTTCCGGACGACTAGACACAGCCTCAAATTTAATAATGTTAGATATAAATATTCCTAATTGTTTGGTTTCATTTGCAAACGTAGAAAATGGTCTGTTTTTAAATGATTGGAAATCATCACATATTAAATTGAAAGGCATTTTTTTTAGTTGCGAAATTTTCAGTCTAAAAGATTTTCAGCTAAAATTTTTTGAATTAAATGCGTCCAGAATAAACTCAAAACAATGAAAAATTAAGAAAATAATTCTCAAAACTGAGAAGATTGTTAGAAATATGAATTAAAAATAGAATTATTGCATCCTCACCCTATAATGAGAAGGTATTAGATTTGTGTAAAATTTGACTCCCCCCCCCCCGTTTTTGTCAAATGTCCACGTTTTGAGACCCCCTGAACCCAAAAAACAGGTTTTTACAAAATGTCTGCCTGTTGTAGATTTTTAGTTTGTTAGCACGATAATTTTCAAAAGAATTAACCTATTGGATTGGGCTTTGGTATACTCTTTGAGTGTCCTAAAATGAAGGTCAGGTTCGTTAGCCAGCCATTTTGGATGAAAATTAAGAAAGTGAGCCCATTTTGAAAATATTTGAGAACACTTATTTTAATATTTGGGAATTCTATGAACGGATATTAATAGTACTCAAAAAGGCGAACAAAATATTCTTATGACTTTTTTTGATAGAAAAAAAATACCGGGGTTATAGCATTTACAAAATTCCAAAAAACAAACGAAAATGAACATTTTAAGCCAAACAACACACGATATGAAACAAAGTCAAGAGAAGAAAAATGTTTCTTTTTGAACACCCTACAATATTGTTATAAGACTTTTTTTAAATTTTTATCGCACAAAAAAATAATGAAAAATCAAAAAATCCATGTTGAAGTCAAACTATACAAGATATGAAAAAAGATGAATGTCCGAAATTTGACACCACGGTTTTCCAACGGATCGCCATGTTTTGAGAACCCTGAAGCCGAAAAACAAGTTTTGGTGATGGCGATGGCGTCTGTCTGACCATCCGTCCGTCCGTCCGTAAACACGAATCACGATAACTCTCGATAAAATGGACGGATCAAATCGAGCTTTGGCACATATTTTTCAGGTCCCAAGAGAAAGAACGAGCTACTTAAACCAGCATTTCTTGACCAACGGTTATGGTTTTATCCATCGAAAATGCTATCCAAAAATCGAATGTTCCGTTTTTATGCTAAACGTCGACAGATACGTGAAAAAAAGTTTAAAAGAAGAATTGGAGCTCTTTAAATCTACAATTTTTTTAAACCATTTTTCGATAGGACTCGGACTTTTTTTGGGTTAAATGCATCGAAAATGAATAAGTCGAAAATTCAAATTTTGAGCCAAACGACGCAATATATAAAAAAAGTATCAGGAAGTAATTATTGCTTTTGAAAAGTCCTACAAAATTTTCAAAACTTTTTTTTAATAGGTTTTAATAGGTTATTTCCGTTTTATTTATCGAAAATACTATTAAAAAAATAGAAAATTCAAAATATGAGCCAAACGGCATGAGATTAGGAAAAATAGTTCAACAAGGAATTGCAGCTTTTAAAAAGTCCTACAAAGTGTATTCAAACCATTTTTGGCTAAGACTTGTCATTTTCGTTTTATTTATCAAAAATATGTACTATGAAAAAAGTCGAAAATTCAAATTTGGAACCAAACGACGCAAAATATGAGGAAAAGTTTTTGGAGGAATTTCAGCGTTAAAAAATTCGTACAACATTTCTTTGAACCATTTTTTGACAGAACTCCTCGTTTTTAAATTATTTATCGAAATTGATATGCAAAAATCGCAAATTCCAATATTACGCCAAAAGACGCGAGACACGTAAAAAATCGAATTGAAGACTTGTAGGATATTTTGTTTTATCTATTAAAAATAGTATGACAACAAATATCCTATTTTTAGCATAACAGCGTGAGATAGAGAAGAATGTCTGAAGAAAGGATTTTAGCTTTTTATTGTAAGGTAATTCAAAAAATAAATGTACATTTAAAAATGTCTGTCAAAATCGAGCGCGTAGCGTGCGTGTCACGATGAGAATGTATACCCCAAAGCCTACAGAGCTTTGATCAACTTAATCTTTAACTATACTTAATTACGTTGAAAATTCAGAATATGAAGACGGATTTAAATACTGGCATCGAAAAGAGATGTTTTTGATGAAGTTCCATTCAAGCATTCCAAGTGCAAAGAATAAATATCCGAGCGCGAAGCGCGAGATCCAACAGACGCGCGCCCTAGGCGCGCTCAAACTTGCGAGCTGCGCGCGCAGCGCACGATGAGAATGTGACCGTGCAGCGGGTAGATTTTTTAAGAATAATTCAGTTTTAAAGGTTTATAATTATTGAAAATGTTTCCATTTTGATAATAAATAATACATTTTTTCATGTAATGACAATCTAAAATTCTATAATTTCAGAAGCTTTGACTTATTTGAAACATTGAATTTAGTTTTCAATTTCAAATTGTCGAAATTGAATCGTTTTGAATTGAACATGATTTAAATTCAAAAGTTTTCAATTTTTCATTCAATTTCGAGATTCTTCAATCTTTCAAAATTTCATATTGAAAGCCTTGATTTGTTAGTCAGTTTCATATTGAATGATTTAAATATTATACATTGTTCGGTGTCAATTTTAGTCAGTTTTAAATTTGATAATTTCACATTTAAATATTCAAGCCTTGAAAAAATAAGACTTTAGAACTAGGCATTGAAAATTGAATTATTTTTTATTTGACAATGTCCAAAAAAAATTGAAAATTTCAAACTTAATTTTCAATTTTGAATCTTTATAATATCTTAAAATTGTCCGATTTTTAGTTGAAGATTTAAAAAAATGAATCATTCAAAATTGAAAAACATTTTATTGGAAAATTTCAAGAATGACTAATAATTCTAAATGAAGTGTTATAAAACGATTTGAAATTAAAAAGTTAAAAATTGTCTTGCTTATAATAAAAATAGCTAAAAATAGACCTACCTGAAATTGATTCCTCAGCAATTAAATCATTTCTTTAATTTTTAATAGTTTTAATTTAAGTGCCAATAATTTAAAAATTTTCAATTTTTACATAATTTAAATTGATTTAAAATAATTGAAATTTTTAATTAAAATTAATCAAATGGAATTTCGTCTTTGTTTAATTTTCAATGTTTTGTAATAGAATTTTTTTTAATTTTCAATGTTTCCCATTTAAAAATTACGTCATTTTAAAAGTTTTTCGAGAATAATTCGATTATGAAGGTTTATAATTGCAAGTTTGTCGATTTTGAACGGTGAAAACAGACGGTGAATTAAAAATAATGTCTTATATGTTTTAATATTAAATAATAATTTTTCTATGTAATAACAATTTAAAATTGAAGAACTTCAGAAGACTTTGAAACATTCAGTTTAGTTTTCAATTTCAAATTTTCAAATTTTGAGCGCTTCAAGTATTATTATTATTATTATACCATTAAGCCATTTCCCTTTCGGGAAATGACTCAATGAGCGCTTCAAACTCGGCTTCAAATATAACATAATTTATATTCCAAAGTTTTCAATTTTAAATGATTCAATTGCAAACGCTTTTAATTAGAAAATAGGCAATTTCAATAAAATATATGTTCCAGTTTTCAAAATTCTAATATGAAATTATTTAACCTTGATCATTTTAAAATGGTCCTGTTTTCGAAATTTGAACCTGAAATCATTCAATTTTGAGATTCTTCAATTCAAAACAAAATTTTACAATTTTGAACGCTTTGAATTAGAAATGATAAAATTTCAACTGCTTTTTTAATGAAATTTTACAATTTTGAAAATTTAAGTTTCAAATTTTTTTATTTTGATAGCTTATGATTAAAAAATTTCCAATTTCAAACACTTTTAATTTCTAATTATACATTTTCAAACGCTTTTGTTTAGAAATGATAGTTGATACAAGTTCAATTTCTTTTCATTCCATTGGAAATATTGTCCTTTTTTCAAAAGGTTACCTTATCTAAAATTGTTCAATTTGGAACGTTTTCAATTCAAAATCGCTCAAGTATATATTTTTTCTATCGCTTTTCATCAGAAAGTATTAATTATTGTTTCAAAAAGTTGAAAAACTCCTAATATTTAAAAATTTGTTCACGAACGGATTATTAAAATGTGCATATTTTTGATGTTCGAAAATAAAGATCCAGGGAGGGGAACGTGCGCTGCTAGTAATTATATAATGTCTATAATAGTACATATACAAAATAATATCAACAGCCAACACTCGTTTCATTTATCACATTAAAAAAAGAAGATAATTGGAGAGAAGAAACTTACGTAAGAAATGACTTATACCCCCTGAACGTATCAGTATCAAATTGCTAAATTTAAATGTTTATTTCCGAGATCCGACGTCCATTCATTTTGAGGGCCTTAACATTTTTTTAAACTGACCAATTACTGTATCGATATAATAATCGATTGTGCCGCGGTCTGAAGGAAGTTAGTTGAACCGATGTGTACATGCATGTGTGCGCTGTGCATAGATGTGTATGCATGCGATGTCGCAAGGCGACCGCTGAACTAGGGTAGGGTGGTGTTGGTTCTGTAGGCTGTACAGTGTACACACACTACGCCGTATAACAGAATACACATTTCGGTTCGGTCGGTGATAATTTTATTATTGACAACCTGCGATTTACATATGAATCTCTGTGTATTCATCTAAACTTATAATTACTTCTGATAAAAGTTTATTCCAATATTTTGGTACCCAAAAACCTTTGAAAAATCGATTTGGAATTTAGTCTTTAAGTTGCTTTAAAAGCTCGTGATATCTATCATGTTTCGTGCTGTCGTACACAATGTTACAATTCTTTAGAAAATCTGGTAATTATAAAATACTTTTATTACGTCTAAATATCCCTATAGGTGATTTTTATTCCTGAAAATAGATTGTCCTAAATTTGAGACATAACCTCTCTTTACGACGTCAACACACATAATACCTGTGAAAAATTATATATATGTATAATATCATGTCATGCCTGACATTTACATTTACTAGGAATAGGATTGTGCCGACATTTACGCTTCCTTAGACTTAAATTGTTTGAAATGCCAACATAAAGTTGGTTTCCAACAAAGATATTAATTATATTTACTTCAAGTGGTTAAGATCTTTAATCCGTGTCTTGTATATTATTTATGTAGACATAGTGTTTATAATTATTATTTTCAACAAACATTTGATCAAATACGACAAAATATTTTTATTCTAAATTTTAATGTATTTTAAATTGATAATGTTTAGATGTTGAGGCTTTTTTTTTCGTAAAAAGTACATTTTGTTTAATAAATTTTATTTGCGCTCATTATTAACCTTAATTCGTCATTGATATTTTTATATTTACAATTTTCACTTTCATAATTCATGACAGGATCATATTTAGAAATTCTCTTTCAATTTTAGCATAATCGAGAATGAAATTCGTTTGATCACGATTTCATTATGGTATTTCGCAAATTTGGGCTAAAAGATAAAAGGTCAGTTTTTTTTATCTGCCTTATCTGCCACTATTTGTACTAATGATCAAATGACTTAATCAACTCCAGAAATAAATCTTCATAATTAATTTTGGTTACAGGTTTTATTAAAAATTAATTATCACTGAAATTTACACTAATAAATGGAGTAGATTGATGTAATAATAATAATCTTTTTATCATTTTTTTCTTATACCTGACATCGTCGATTTTAAATTCATTCAACGTATTGTTAGGATACTTTTAATTTGACGTTATAAAATACCGAATCCATTTCAGATCATACTAGCAGTGAAACTTCTAATCACAGAATCATTTGCCTCTTAAATATGTTGTTTTATAAAGGAAATAAGATGACACGTTTTTTACCGTGTTAAGAAAAATAATAATTTTCGCGAGCTTATGAGAATTTGAAATTTTAAGGTTGTTTTCCAAAAAAGACAAGTTTTTTCTTTAAACCTTTGCACCTAATTAAGATATTTAAGGTTTCCATCCTGACTCTGGTGACGTGAATTTTCCTCTTTCGAAATCCGCTGGAAAATTAACAAAATGTTGAAAATTACCACAGTAGAATTGGGTTTTCTGAAAACATTACAAGCCCATTTTCTCAAAAACCCCGCCTTTATTTTCTACTAAATTTTTTTTGATGAATTAGTACTTAAATTTTGAAGAAATCTTGTGAGTTTAATGCGGGCTAAACAGTTTTTCTGATCAAGAGCATTTTTTTTGACTTGCACGAAACTTACAGAATGTCTTATTTATATAAACAAGAATTGAAAAGAAATATTGCAAGAAATATATGATATACAATATAGTGGGAAATATTGGATAAAATTTAAAAAAAATTAATTTTTCCGTAAAATCCAATTTTATGTTTTCAAAATTCAGCCGGAAAGATAAAGTCGAATTTAATAGAAAATCCCACTTTCTTTATTTTATCCAATACTATTTTTAAAAAATTCCTGCCTACATAAAGAAGAACTTCTGTAAGTTTTATGCAGGCCAAATCATTTTAGCGAGTACGAGCATTTTTTTCTCGAAAAATTAAATTTTTTTCGCGAACGATATATCTGGAATATTAATTTTTCGAGAAAAAAATTCTCCTAACCAGAAAAATAGTTAACACCGCATTAAACTTACAAGACTTCTTCGCCATTTGAGTATTAATTCTGCAAAAAAATTGAGCAAAGGTGGTGTTTTCGAGAAAATCGATTTTTAATATTTTCAGAAAAATCGCTGCCATTTAGTTAATTTCTAACCATTTGCTGGTGGTTTTCGAAAGGGGACAATTCACCTCAACAGTTTCAGAAAGGAAAACGTAAATAGCAGGTCCCGGAAGCTGGAATTACAACATTGTCATATCGATACGGGCACTATACTATAATTTAGTGCTAATTTATGTTGCAGAAAAAAAATGTTGTGCCCGGTAATTTTTGTCAGAAACATGTAGTAGTGCCAGCTTCAGCTGAAGCCATAACTCCGGAATGCTAAATTCGGAAACTATTAGTGATATCAAATTCCCCATTGCGCAGGAATTTAGTGCTAATTAAGTGCTCTGGATCTGTGCTATGCACAAAATCCGGGCATTTTTTTTTTTACCAAAAACGTGTAGTAATGCTAGCTTCAGGTGACTCTGGTATGTAAAACTCGGAAACTATTAGTGGTATTAAATTCTCCTTCCTGCAGGAATTTAGTGCTTATTTAGTGCTATTATGCCGCAAAAATTAAATTTTGTGCCCGGAGGTTTTGGTCCAAAACATGTAGTAATACTGGCTTCAGGTGACTCTGGGTATGTGAAACTTGGAAACTATTAGTTTTATTAAGTTCTCCTTCGTGCAGGAATTTAGTTCTTATTCATTGCTAATTTATGCCGCAAAAATTAAATTTTGTGCTCGGAAATTGTTATCAAAAACGTGTAGTAATGCTAGCTTCAGGTGACTGGTATGTAAAACTCGAAAAAAATACAAATGAAAAACGCGTTTTCCAAAAAATGCCATTTTTTTATTTGTATTTTTTTTGTTTCGTCAAAAGAAGGTACAAGTCTACGAGTCCTGAAATTATTAGAGTGGGTTTGCCACTGGTTTTCCAGAAAAAAATCAAACGTCAGGTCTGCTATGGCGCGGCGCGGCTCAGTAGGGCACAATTATTTTCATCATGTTTACATTTTTTTATAAATGAAAATTAATAAAATTCTGCATACATCGTTAACATCCGATTATTTAAAAAAGGTTTTTAATACTTTTTTATTTCATAAACAAAATGACAATAACCAAAATTTTTGACTTTTGAAAAATACCGTTCGTCATAAAATATTCAGATTCATTCAAAAAGATCTAGAATCGATGACACAACAGATTAGAAAAAATGTTTTTCCGTAGAACTGTAGAAGTATATACATTTCTTGAAATTCTTATAAACAAATAAGTGGATGAAAATAATTTCGTGGGGATTAGCAATGGCCGACTAACCTAAAACCAGCATTACTAAATGTTTTTGACCAAAATTTCCGGGCACAAAATTTAATTATTGCGGCATAAATTAGCACTAAATAAGCATTAAATTCCTGCACAAAGGAAAATTTAATACCGCTAATAGTTTCCGAGTTTGACATACCATTCACCTGAAGCTTGCATTACTACACATTTTCGGTAAAAAAAAACGTGCCCGGATTTTGTGCATAACACAAATCCAGAGCACTTAATTAGCACTAAATTCCTGCGCAAAGGAGAATTTGATATCACTAATAGTTTCCGAGTTTCGCATACCGGAGTTGTGGCTTCAGCTGAAGCTGACATTAGTACATGATTTTGAACAAAATTACCGGGCACAACATTTTTTTTCTGCAGCATAAATTAGCACTAAATAAGCACTAAATTATGGCATAGTGCCCATATCGATGACAATGTTGTAATTCCAGCTTCCGGGACCTGTAAATATCTCAATCAGGTGAAAAGTTATAAAGGTTTAAATAAAAAAGTTTTATCTTTTGGAAACAACCCTAACATTTTAAATACTCATGACTTGGCGAAAATGATTTTTTTTTTTCAAAACGGTAAAATACGTGTCGTCTCATTTCCTTTGAAAACCAGCATATACAGGAGGCGAATGACTGTGTTTTGAAGTTGCACGGCCGTATGATTTAAATTGATTCGGTCACAATATTAAAAATGTTGATTTTAAAATAGGGTAAGAATAGTGGTTGGCACTGGCATCAGTTTTTGCCACTCCCTCTTATCATTTGCTTTAAACAACAGGAAAATCAAAATATTTAACGTACTTTGTTCGAATAATTCTCATGTGAGTTTTTAAGGCTTGACCAGTAAATAATAGAACATTCGTTTGTGCTTTTCCTCCTACTTCCCCAATTAATTATGAACAAAGTAGCAGTATTCGTCTCAGATATAAATGTTTTAAACATGTATTTAAAAAATATATATTTTTGCTACATTGTTGTGTCACTTTGCAAGTTCGGAGAAGACATTTTTGTTGTTACGAAGTCTGCTATAGACTCGTATGTTTGTGTCGGTTTAACGATTGTTGAAAGAAGGTGCAGAATGTTATAACAAAATTATTTGTTTAAATAGTTTTTTTCTAAAATATGAAAAATACCCTAGATGTATTTGTTTATAAAAGTTGCAGAGCGTTTAAATATATCATTGTTTAATTAATTTAATTTTTTTCGTTTTTTTTTTACCTTTAAAACAAATTTTAAAAAGTGTCCTGGAGATATTTCTGAGAATAATCTAGTGGTGGTTTCGATTTTTTAATTGGACAGTTACTTCGTTTATGATGCTATGCGAAATCGAATAATTTTATTTGAAATGCCTCTAAGTTTCATTAAAGCCTAATAAACGGTTTTAGAATAATATCGATAATTAAAAAAGTCAACTACCAAAATTCAACATGACGCACTTTCGGTAATTTTCAAAATTTTCAAAAATCCTTTAGGGGTTAAATGTCTCTCATATAGCACCATAATTTCACAAAGTTTCAGTAAAATGGAATGATCGCTTCCAAATCCTGATATTTCTGTCGTTATGCATTGGTCCATATGTTATGAATTTCTCAAATATACCACTGATGCCAAGTTACTATTTTGTTTTCTTTTTGCATTCTTTTATGCTGTTCCACCCGAGAGTAGTACTTACATGTTAGCGAAAAATTATTTATTGTCCAAGCCAAATCTGCTAGGTTCTATATTTTCGCATAACTTAATTCCTACCTCATCACTAATGCACAATTTCAGCCTTTTCATCGCATTATTTCAACATTGTCGTCGACATAAAGTCTTGCCGTTATGAATAGGAATGGATTAATTTCATTTCACATAAATGCGAATTAATAATTGAAAATACACATAAACAAGATGATGAAGAAGAAAATAAAATACTATAATCGGAATAATTTTTTTAATTCTTTCAGGAGAAAAACATAGGTCCAGATCATTGCAGGAGTCTCCTTCGAAGTCGAAGAGTACAGGAAACTTGCAAAATGATTCATACCCACTGGCCCAATCAAGCTCGCTGGGTAGCCTTGAGGAGGCAGAGGAAGATGATCAGTTCGATGAAGAGTCGACAGAAATTTCTTCCTTCCGGTCTAGTCTCTCTAAAACTCTTCCAGAAATTCTCACTGATAAAAGCGCCCTAGGATACTTTATTCAATTTATGGACTCGAGGGGTTGTGTGAGTCTCATCAAATTTTGGCTCGAAGTTGAGTGTCTCTGTGGAGCCAGCTCAGAAACAGAATCTCTCAAAAATCACAATGGTCGCTTGGACGATATCAGCAGCGATTACAACAGTTTCTCGAGCACAGGCAACGATGATCCTTTTTATTGTGATGCCAGCGTTGATTCTGTGGAAAATGGTGACAACGAAGAATTAGTTTTAGGCAAAATTGTACACAATACTGGCGTAAAATCAAATGCAGGCCTGCCAAAGAATAAGCGCGTGATAACTGACAATGAGGCAGCTGGATTGAATTGTAACTTCCAGAATGACTGTCGTCGAGCTTCTACTGTAATACAGGATGCTCTAAGAATTTACAAAAAATACGTCGCTAAGGATGTCCTGGGACCGAATTTGATTTCGGAGGAATTGAAAGCCGAAATGAAAGAAATCCTTTCGTGCGAAAACGCAGAACCTTTGTTGAGATGCTTATCCTTGGTTCAGAAAATTATTTATAAAATATTAGAAGACGAGTAAGCTTTCTCTTTATTTATGAGCTACTAGAACTTTGAATAGAAGAGGTAATTTGTGTTTTTGATGTAGGTATTTGAACGTGTTTTTAAAAAGCGACTATCATTGCAAGCATCAGATCGATGTTTTGACCAGTGGAAATGTACAATTAGCTGACATACTTTACAACGAAACCGCTTTCTTTTACTTCATGGAGGTAGTGTATTCGCAGAACAAATTTTTTTACAAATATGAAACCAGATTGCTATGATTCCAATTTGAAATTGTAAAATAATTTAATAACATTTAATATGCAAGTTATTGAGTTTAAAATGTTCAATTTAAATCATTAAACACTTTAAAACTATTCAATTTTAAATGCCTAGTTCTTACGTGGTTTCATTTTTAAGGTAGTAGTGCCAAAAATGAGATCTATGAAAAAAAGACTTTCTATGATTTCAAGAATCAAAATAATATTATTAATGATGATATTTCAAAATCAAAAAACATGTTTAATAACAAATTTTTAAACTTAAACAATTATTTTAACAATGTTTTTGCAATTGAATTTTATCTAAATATAGCTTCTAACCTATTTTTGAAAAATGGTTCAATTTTAATAATTGATGACTTATTTTTTTGGAGAAAACGCTCTCTACAACTCTACTGTTTCCAATTTTGAAAGTAAATTTTTCTATGGCTGAAATCGTTAAAACAATTTTTTGCAGAGAAACATTTTTAAAAACAAATAACTGTATTTGCAGATTATACACTTATTTTCGAAATTTGGAAACAGAAGAGTTGTAGGAAATGTTTTGTCCGAACAAATATACCAGGATTTAATAAAATCCAACCATTTTTTAAAAATTGGTAAGAAGCAACAGTAAGAAAGAATGCAATTACAAAAACTATTGTTAAAATAATTATTTTTCGTAACTCTGAAACTTTTTTCGTAAAAAAAGTGTTTCCTTTCATAAGAAATGAGTGATAATATTATTTCAATTCTTAAAGTAAAAAAAAGCTTTTTCCTTGGACCTGATTTTTACCTTATGAATTTGAAAAATGGTTTTTCTAGACATTTTGTCATATCTCGCGTGCTTTAGCGGTAAAGTTGAATTTTTAATTGTCATTTTCTTTTTCTTCAATAAAACCATAAATATTGGCGTAAGAAGCCTGTTTAACACATTAACATGTATTTAATTTGCACATTTTCATCCTCAAAGTCCCTTATTCACTTGGTACATTAGGATGAGCCGAAAAAACTCAAAACGATCAGATTCATTGGTAACAACACTGAAAAGTTTCTTGGTGGCATTACGAACAATTTTTTTTTAATTATCACCATTGGGCAAGTCGATTGAAAATTTTCAATTTTTTAATTTTTAATGTATGAATGTCCTGGGACCGAATTTATAAAATAGAATAAAATATTTTAAATAGAATTACCCTAGATAGAAAAAAGTATCAACAAAATTTTCCTTCGAAATATTATATTTCAAAAAATTTACGAAATATGCACTTTTGTTAATTTGTACCTAAAGTTGCCAAATTTTTTTTTAAATTTTGTTATTATTTATTTTTTGATGCTCTTTCTAATAAACAAATGCATATTTCGTGATTTTTTAAAGTATTATACGTGGTGTATACGGACCCGGCATATTTTGCCAGATTGTAATTTTCTCTTCCGGCATATTTTGCCGGATTTTAATTTTCTGTTCCGGCATATTTTGCCTGATCTTAATTTTCTCTTCCAGCAAGGCACCCCTGTGACTGGTTACAGAAATATTGTTGGTTTAAACCCCTACCCCTTTCCAACGTCTCATGGGGAGCGGGAAGACACCCCTCTGTGGTTGGTCACAAAAGTTATCGATCTATTAACATGATTTTCTAAAATTTCCTTCAATTATATATTTCCATCCGTTACCATAGTTTTAAAAATGTATGAAAAGTTTGATGAATTACCATAATTTCTAAAATTCATGGAAATTTATCATTATTGTGGAAATTTATGAAATTTTGGGAAAAATTATGAAATTTGTTGAAATTTATGAAGTTTGTGGAAACTTATGAGATTTGTAGAAATTTATGAAGTTTGTGGAAATTTATGAAATTTGTGGAAAATTAAGAAATTTGTGGAAATTTATGATACTTTACGGACAATTATGACGTTATTAAAAATATGCTGGAAGAGAAAATTAAAATCCGGCAAAATATGCCGGACGAGAAAATTAAAATCCGGCATATTTTGCCGGAACAGAATACTCGACCAATATTATATTTATAAGAAAAAAAATGTCTCACCTTTTTCTATCTAAGGTTATTCACGTCCATAAGCTTTACCCAAAAATATTAATTTTTTTTTATTTTTACGGATCTTGTGTAAAAATGGCTCATATTTCAGAATCCGTAAAAAATAGAAAAAATGTGTTTGAAAGTTAAATATATGTACGTATTTCCTTAGTTTAATAAAAAGAGTATCATAAATTTAAAAAAAACGTAAAACTTTTTTTAGCAACTTTAGGTATAAATTAACAAAATGGCATTTTTTGCCATTGTGTGGAATATTATATTTCAAAGAAAAATGTGTTTTCTTACTTCTTCCGTCTACGGTTATTTACTTCCATAAAATGTACAAAACAAAAAATGAAAAAAATGGAGAAAAAAATTTCCATACAGATAAAATTAAAAACATTTAAAATTTGAAAATTTTCAATCCAGTTGTCCAATGGTGAGAAAATTTTTAAATTGAAAAAAAAAATTTTTGTAATGCCACAAAGAAACTTTTCAGTGCTGTTACTAATGAACTTGATCATTTAGAACTTTTTCGGCAAGAATATCTAATTTATCAATTGTAAATGTATAAAGAAAGTTTTTTCAACATGAATAATTTTTAATTAGAGATTTTAAAAATATTACTATTTATAATTAAAAAATTTTTGACTGTGGAAGAATTTAAGAATGAACAATTCTGTTTTTATTCCGGATATTTTAAAATTGTTTCTTAAAAACAAAGGTTTCTAATTTATTGAATGTTTAGTGAAGACTACTGCTTTAAAAATGTTACAGTTTTAAATGTTTTATTTTGAAATAGTACGTGATTTTGAAGCCCTTAGAATAAAACGTACCTATTCAAATGAGTAATAAATTATACATTATTATCATGCACTATATCTAATTATATATTATTATCTACACATATTGAACATTATTATTTTGAATTTAAAACTGACAAATTTTAAATGTTTCATTTTTAGTTTAGATGCTTTGAATTCAGAAGAGTTTTGCTTCAGTTTATAGTTCATATTTGAATACTGATAAAATGAAAAATTTATCAGATTTTAAAAGTTGTGGTTTTTCATTAATGAGGAGGTAGTTTTTTTTTTGTAACATTTTTTTCTTACATTTTTGATGGTCATTCTAAAATATTTGTATTTAAGAATTTGACTAACAACAAGATATTTTTTGCGCGTCATGATTGCTAGTAATTAATTATTTTCAAAATTCTTTTTTAGTTTATGGAGATTGAAAACAAACGAAACCTCCTCGATTTTTGGATGTCAGTCATGAATTACAAGCAAAATTTAGTAGAAAAAGGAACTTCAGCCGATCCGTCTGAAGCGCAAACGGATGCTGTGATTATTTATGAAAAGTAAGAACTTATTCCTTAAAGATGTATTAAGCATTTATAAAGATATATAAGCAGAAGCTATATTTTCTATAAATAACAAGGATTTTGACACTCAACTTGAAATAAATTTTTAATGTTTTCAGATATTTTAGTTTACAAGCAACAATGCCGCTTGGATTCGCCAACAAGATTCGTTTTCATGTCGAGCAGAATATTTGTCGTGAAGATGGAAAAGGACCACAACCTGATTGTTTTGATTATCCTAGTAAACTCGTTTACAACTTTTTAAAAAAGGTATTTTTTCTAATCAAATGTATAATATTCAAAAAACAATTTTATGATGGACAATTAAAGTGTATCTAAATAATGTTTTTCGTATCTTATATTTTAGATCTACTTACCTGCGTTTTTATCGTCGCAGCTGTACTATAAGTACCTTTCTGAACTTATAAATAATCTTCAGAGCAGTTCATGTGCAAACCTACATACAATGGTGAAGAGGGCAGGTATTGTAAAATTCCCTCGAATTAATATTACTCTGATATTACGTTTAAAATTGACTATTTTAAATTTCTTAAAAATATCTTTGTACAATTTAAGGTTCTGATTGTGGTAGCGAAGCAAGTAGTTTAAGCATTCGAGCTCAAATTCCAACGCAGAGGACAGCGGATGAACAGAAACAATTAAAAAGTTCCAAACCAGTCAGTGGAGCCATGAGCATTGATACAAAGCAGCTTTACGATCCTGATTCTCTCTGGAGGCGTAAAAACAGGAGGTAAATTTTCAAGATATCATTGAAGAATGTTTTATTTTATACATATTCTAACATACGTCAAAATTACATACCTACTATTCACAAAATTTAATGTTAAATTTGAGAATCACGATAAAAACTATCAGTTAAGTTTTAATTTTTAACAAATAAAACTTAAAGATATGAAAATTAGTTTATTACATTTTTGTCCTAAATGAAAATGCATTAGTTTTATGTAAACAATGGCTTCACCCGTTTTCATCAAATCTCCGTGTTTTGAGACCCACTAAGTGAGAAAAAATTGTTTTTACGGAGATGTCTATCTTTTTGTAGCCTGTATGCACGTTAACTTTCGAAAGAATTTATAATTCAACATTTCCTTTGGCACATTTTTTTTTGGTCCAAAGACAGGTCGAGTTCGTTAGTGAGCCTTCTGCCTTAATTATTATTCATGGCTTCAACCATGAAAAATGAAATTAAGAATTCGACTCTAGAGCTAGATACGCTAGATAGAAAATGTTAAGACAAAATTGTTCGCCTTAAAATATGTGAAAAATCTTTTCTTCAACGTTTCTTCACATAGACTCGAAATCCGCGTATTTCAAATATATGTTGCAGAAAATATGTTATGCATCACTGTAGGATGGTATTTTTTGTCTCGTGCGATGTTTGCAGAACTAGTTTTTGGTTTCGGAGCGCCTATGGCCCCCTCGCCTTACGACTCGTTCTGCAAACATCGCCCTCAACAAAAAAAGCATATTTCCCTTCCTCGATACTACAGTGAAGTCTCCGTTATTTCAAGTCCCCCGTACACGACTATTTCAAATTGCGCAGTTCCGTCAACTCCCACTACTGTCCCTGTACACTCTCCACCGCGTCAGTGGCTGACCAATGAAAAAAGAGGCCCGAAGAGCGCCCTCGTTGGTTTAAATTGAGTATTTCAGGATGAGGTCATGGGAATGCAGACTTTTTCGAAAAAATATTCTAAACGTAAAAGTCATAAATGTACAAATAGTAATATTTCTCAAGTGTAGACTGTATTTTCTCAGGCACGTTCCATTCTTTCGTCGATTGACGACTTTTCAGTTTCACGAAATAAAATAAAATATCCTAAGTTTCAGGTTAGTGGCACCTCAAATTAGTAACCTCAAATTTCGGAAAGTTGCTTGTTTCGTTACACTGAAAGGTGGTCACTCGAGAAAAGAATGGGACATGACTGAGAAAATAGATTTTACATTTGAGAAATATTACTATTCAGACCTTTATCATTTACCTTTACCTTTAGAATATATTTTCTCCAAAAACGTTTGTGCACTTGCAGTCCTATATATGCTAACCTTCCTGACGGCTGATATTTCCACCTAGCCTAGCATTGCCGCGAAATATTTGAAACGCTTTTTGATTCTATTATATTGATTTTTAGTTGGCAACTTGTACTATTTTCAGGAAATTTTACATTTTTCACGTCGTACGTCAACAAAAACACTGGCCAACGGACCGCGACATTTTCAGCTGCGCAAATCGGGGCCATCTGAACCGTTTCCAATTGGAATAAATAATATTGCGCAATCTCCGCATGTGAGTACCCGCGTACTGTGTTTTTGTCCATACGCTGCTGGTGTTCTTCATGCAAGAGTGTGTATTTGTCTGTATATTATTATGGATAGTATTTATTGATTTAAAATCGACTCGCGCTTTTTCAGTACATGCGTAGTTGAAAAAGTTGCTTGCAGGGGGCGCATCGATGCAAGGCCGGAGCAGCCAATGACGTCGCTTGATAAAAAGAACCTGCCCACTCGCGGTTGAGGTGGGGGGCCCCTCCAGCCTTGAAAATAAAGAATCCTTATGGATCAAGGACACGGAAATACGGTAGACTTCACTGTATTTTAATAAAAGAACAAATAATTTGTTTCTACAAAGAAACGGCAGATTACGATATTTGTTTATAGAAATTGTTCTATAAACTAATTGTTCTATAATCTAAGTTTTTGAAAAATAAAAATGTTGATAACAATCATCTAAGTTAATCTTTGATCAATTCCGTTACTTAATAGGGTTGTTTCCCAATTTTAGATAAAATAATTTTTTAATACATAATTTTAATCTAAACTCAGGGTGCGTTCTAAATTTTTTTTTCTGTGGAGTCGCTAGAAAAAAATTATTAAAAATTGAAGGCGGGAAAACACTTATTCAAGTTGGTGTCACGTGGGCGTCACGTGACTCAGAGGTTCTCATAATTATTAATGTGACGATGTGGTTTTGATGGAAAATAACGAAACTTATGATAAAAAGGTTAGGCCACCTAACCGTTTCATTTTCACTCCTTGTATTTCTGCACTTACGAAGTCACAATTACTCTTAAAATACTCCGATACCACAAATAAATCTATTTTCGGTAGATTTCCGCTATTGGCTTTTACGAAACCCTCCTTTGACATTTTTTTGAACAATATTTCGCGACTTTTATTTTCGACGTGCAGATAACCAAAACAAAACATCGGCACAGAAAAATATATTTGAGAATCACTGACACATAAGCTGTGATTGGTGGTTAATCTGACCCCTTTGACGTCAGAGGGGCCCTCCAATCGACATCGTGATTGAAAATTCATATTTCAACATTAAATTAAAAATAGGAAACAATACGTAAAACATATTTTACGGGCATTTTTAAAATTAGAATTTTATAAACTATAAGATCCATTCATTGGAAAAATGATATCTGACTTTGGAAACAACCGTATTATCACATGTACGGTAAACTGGAACTTGGATTTAATCAGTCCGGATTTACTGCGTTCCGAGAATTTATGCCGCCCCCAGTGGCGTAGCCAGGATTTCATAAAGGGATGGGTTCGAAAGGCTGAACAGAAAGTACGTTACTACTTACAGGGAAAAATTAGGATAATTTAAGACATAAAATTTATAAATGTCATATTTATCATCCTTGCGGGAAAAATTGTTTTAAAATCATGAAAATGCTACATTATTACGCACATCCATAAGACTTTCCTAATATATTTTCAATCGTCCGTTAATTAAGACCATATTACAGCCATTCGGTTTTGTAATAAGGGGTAAACCATATTCCACGTAGACCGTTATTGGTGGGGGAGGGGAGTTCTCAAAAGTCCACGATTGTTCACGAGGGGTGCCGGGGGTTCTATCTAAAATCCACGTGAACGCATGTTCTCCTGCACCTGCGGATTTCTTTTAAGAAAAACTTGAGAAAATATAAAATTTGAACTGCTTTTTATTTGGACCTCATTCCTTGTATCATTAGGTTTTTTTTTAAAAGAAAAACCGAATTTTCAGCCAATTCCCCGCTCTTTTGGGCTTCCTTGCTTTTGAATACCAGGAATATCAAAATTTTCCTAAAATATGGAATAAGTCCACGTGGACAGAGGATTTAGTGGTGGGTGGGAGTCGTAAAAAGTCTACGTTTTTTCGCGAGGGGGGGGGGGAGCAAAGTGATAAAAAATAGTCCACGTGGTATATGGAAAGCCCCCAAAAGCGCGCTTGTTCATTTCATTTGTTTGAATTTTTACTTAATATTACATCCGCAGTATAATAATACGTACATAGTACCGTAAGTGGGCGGTTAAGTAAATATGCCTGTTCTATGGTCAGGGGGGGGGGACACACAAAACCCCTCCCTTGGCTACGCCACTGGCCGCCCCTAATAGCACGGAACGTTCCCGGAACGTGTAAAATGTCCGCCCCTTGGGAACGTTCCACTGGCACCTGAGGAGAACTTTCCATTATTGTTATTTTTAACAACAATTATCTCGTAAACCGTAAGAGATAGGTAAAAATGGATGTCATTTTTGAGTTTTGAGTACCGCATATAGTACACTATAATATGATATCCGTATCATAAACTGACATCGATTTTGACCTATCACTTACGGTTTACGCGATATTTATTGATAATAATAATAATAACGTTAATTTCTGTTTGGAACGTTCCAGTAGAACGTTCCCAAGCGGCGGACATTTTACACGTCCCAGGAACGGCAGTTTCGCGTTGTCCGGAGCAAGGGTGGCGTGCTCAGTGGAGTGGACAAACAAGCAGGAGGGCCGCACTCTCTGCGCGTAAGTTGCATCAGGTTACGTCATCCGTGCAAAATCCAACAGAAATGATTCACGCGCCCCTGCGTGTTTACGTTCGGACGGTCTGGATTTAATTTCAAGGCCAATGCGAGCCATGCCCGGAACCGATATTAAATCCATGTTCCAGTGTAATTCCAATAATAATTGAAGGTAAAGAGAAAGTATTAGATTTGTGTAAAATTTACCCCCCCCCCAACCCCGTTTTTGTCAAATGTCCACGTTTTGAGACCTTCTGAACCCGAAAAACAGGTTTTCGCGAATGTGTATTTCTGGCTGTGTGCGTATGTGTGTGTGTAGATTTTTAGTCTGTATCACGATAACTTTCGACAGAATTGACAGATTGGATTGGTCTTTGGTATGCTCTTTTACTATCCTAAACTGAAGGTCAAGTTTGTTAGCCAGCCATTTTGGATAACAATTCAAAAAGGTAGAGCATTTTCAAATTTTTTTAGACCACTTTTTTTAGGATTTGAACATTCTATGTACAGCTATTCGTAGTACTCAAAAATGCGAACAATTGATCCCAATGACTTTTTTCGATCAAAAACCAATTTCCAGAGTTATAACATTTACAAAATATGAAGAAAAAAAAACGAAAATGAAAATTTTAAGCTGGACCAGAAAACCGGGAACTTTATGAGACCGGGAAAAACTGGGAAATGATAGTCAATTTATTTTTTGATTGGGAATTTGAAAAAAAAATCTTTCCAAGTTTGCTTTCAACAGTTTTTTAAATTGTTGATTTGATATCTTTTTCCATTCTGATATCATTCAGTTTACAATGCGTAATTCGAAAATCTTTTACTTGAAAAATTTTCCATTTTAGATTTAAGTTTTAAGCGTATATTTTTCATTTAAAGAATTCTAAAAGGCAGTTTTAAAGACTTAAAAAATTACAAATTAGAAGTGTTTGAAATCGAAAATATTTCATAAAAAACATTTTTAGTTGATCAACTGTGAATATACATTATAATGATTTTTAAAATTGAACTGTATTTTAAGGATTAACAAGTGAACAATTGAGTGTACAAGACGATTCGAAGTCAGTTCAAAATTTAAGAATTTCCATATTTTAACGTTAAAAATTAAACTGTTTCACTTTGAAAGTTTTAGTAGTTAAACAAGTGTAAACGACCGATTGAAACTTTATAAATTATTTCCAATTTAAAAATAACTTCAAAATAATATATTCATGATTAAAGGATTTTATTAAATTTCAAATATTGTTTCAGTCTGCAATTTGAAAATGTGAAATTTGTTAATTAAGAAAAAGAACAATTGCTCAATATTTATAAATATTCGACTGTTCATTTAAAATCATTAATTATAAATCAAATATTCAAAAGTAAACTTTTACAATTTTAATTGTTCTATTTAAAGAATTTTAATTTTTAAGTAAAATTGTTAAATTTTGATGTATAAATAAATATTGAACCCTATTATTCGTAGAAAAAATTCGAGTAAGTTGAAGAGATATTTAGAAGTTTTGGAAATATTCAGAATTAATTAAAAATTTCAAATGATCCCGAATAATTTAAACGAAGTGTCTACGTATACTTACAAAATCCGTATTCGTAACGAAATTTAGGTGAAAGGCTTCAAAAGAATAAAAACAATTTTTTTTAGATCCCTAAGAAAATTGAAAACGATTTTTTTATTTTGAAAAATTAATTTTAAGAGAATATTTAAAAAGATTTTCAAAATTGTGAAAAATGAATCTGGAAGATTTTAAGTTCTGACAAAATTTCAAAAATACTTTGAACTTTGAAAACATTTAAAACAACACCTACATTTTTCAAGATTATAAAATAAAATTTTGAAGCCTTTTACGGATATTTATACTATTTAAAATAATAATTATATAACTTCGAATTTATAATATATAAAATGTTCAAATTTAATGTACTAGGTACTATAGTAAGGACTATAGATTGCGCTGATAAACAGAAATGTACAATAAACTCTGTTTTACTTTTGATTTTTAGTGATTTGCACATTTAAAAAAATCGTAATTCATTCATGACCCCATGTTGCGTAAAATTTTTGTTATCAAAATAGACCTCACGTATATGTGACTAAAAAAATGATTAATGACTTATTCCTCTAACAAAAATCGTAAAAAAATTAACTCTGTTTTTCAGTTTGAGTGTTGGATATGTCGACAACATGGGACGATTTATTACTGAAATCGAACCAGACCCACATCGAAAATACGAAAAGGAATCTCGATTATCCCGGGCGGTTAGAAGATTAGTAAATATGGATCAAGATAAGGTAAGAATTTTCACACGGAACACATAAAATATTACAATTTTTATATATTGTTATAAAATTGAGCCACTTGAATTAAACATCTTTATATTAAATGCCATCAGGCCAAGGAAGAGTTAGCATGGAAGATTGCCGAAATGATCATTCGAGAAATCACATCTTTGACCCTAGGAACATCGGATCTTCCATATTGATGAAATTTACGTTCGAATAATTAGCTACTGCCCTAATATTAATTTTAGCCGTCAGACAGCAGTAATTAGTTTTAAATTAATTTAATTTCCTCGTCTAACTAACTTTGAGCCAAGCATGAACTTTAAGAAGGTGCCAAATATTCCAGGAGTAGGAAATCAAACCTTAGTTATTCGCTGCGAATCTTTTCGATATTTTTTAACCGACTATTTTTTTAATCGTCTTTTATCTTTTTTACTCGTTTCTTTATATTCATCGCACTTGCTTTCCTTGGGCGTTTATCTAATAATATTGTTATGTATTTCGACAAACTTACTGTGATCCTCAAATTTTATATATACTTTCTTCTGACTGAAACACTCGTAGTTTATCAGAGAAAATCTTTATAAATGAATCTCAAATATCTTTATGGAATTGAAGTATTGAACATGAAGAGAGTCTTCTTTCAATTAAAAATTTCTAGAGAGCTAAATCATGACAAATTCTGACGTCTTCGACATCAAATTATGGAAGTAAAAGTAATCGTATGACTTGCATTATATTTTATATAATTTCTATTGCCTTTTTTACTAAAAGGTATTTCGATAAGTATGATCAGTGATCACAAAAACAGGGATTAAAATCTTTGCTTTGGTATAAATATAAAGTAACTGGCTGAGATCTGAGAAAAGGTGGCCTATAACGTAACATAATCGTACTCTAGTTGTATTATATAGATAAAGTGACTTCGTATCAAAAATGTAAATTTTAATTTCATACATAAGAGAAATCGTATATAAAAGAGAAAATGTATAGAGATGTTGATATCTTTTGTAGGACCTAAAGTGTAAAACGAGATATCTGTTAAAGAATTATTCAATATAAAGATATAAAGATTGCGTGTGAAAAAATATATTTTTAAAAACGAATTTTCCATCGGTGCTATGTAAGGTTTGGTGAAAATATTGAATTAAAGTGGTATCCGACTTCAGGTGTACAGGAAACTTTCTAGATCAGAAATATAAAATTTCATTACTATCAATACCAATCTAGAGAGCTGACTTAGAATAATTTATTAATTCGAGAAACAACAGTCATATATGTATTAAGAGTTTCCTAGTTGTACAAACTAATTGTAATTTACGGTAAACGTTTTTGTATATATTGTGTATATTTTGTTCTTTATCAAAAAATAAAGAATATATATATATATCTCTCTCAAATATAATTCATTATTTCGAAAAAGATAACCTTCTGGGAAAAACATTTTTCTAAATATAATACAAAAAACGATGAGTATAAAACATGTATTTGAAAACTTTTTATAATTATTTTATACGAAAATATAAATTAATGTATGACAAGTATGAAGCTGGACTGGGAGAAGACGCATCATCATGAAGAAATTTGATCTGCTTTTCATCACAATCTTTCTCTTTACACGGTAAAATTAGTTTGAAGTCAAATGGAATATTAGGAATGTTAAGAAAATTCTATTACGCGATTATAAAATCCTTCTTTACTCTCTATTATTGTTTTATGAATGTGTAGGTTTTCTATATGGCTGGGTTTGAAAATTTCGAGCTAAATATGCAGAACTTTGGGAGGCAGATATCACGAGATTTGCGACATGAAGGAAGGGCTATTGAACAACAAGCGAAGAGATATGATTCAAAACAAGCAAATTAAGAAGAGACGAGAAGAAGAAAATGGTTGACTAGTCATGTTAATTGTTCTAAACATATTATACTTGATTATGGTACTATTTGTTAATTGTATAAACAAATTATATACAAATTATATTAAAAAACATCAATATTGTAGACATTTATAGGCAGAGAGAAATATTTATTTTATTTTTCCCTAATATTTCCAGTGATGTAATTAGCAATTAAAATTAAATGACAAATTTTCATTACTAAGCATTACTGGTAACATCATTTATGAATAATGAAGAGAAAAATCGATTTTTTTCTGCTTTCAAAAATCAACACTGCGCATTAGTTTCTATAATTTGTTTGATGAAATTAACAAACAATATTGAATAAAAAATTTTCAGTGAAAAACATGACTGGAAACACAAATTGTGCATAGATTGGATAGTAAAGCCGCGCGGCCACACTAAAAACTGAATATCTTCGAAAGTTACAGAGTATCCATACATTTTTTTTGTCGACACAGAAAATTATAAAAAATCAAAATATTGACATGAAAAAAATGAATAAAAAATATGCTTTTGAGCGAAAAATGAATTAATTTTTTGTTGTCTTCTTTTCAGCCCAACCTTGAAAACTTGGGTCTCAAAATTCAGAACCCTATAGCTCTGAATTTTCAAAATTTTGGAAAACCATTTTAATTATAAACTGCTCTCACCCAACTCCAAAGTTTCACCAAGTTTCAGTTAATTCCAACAAGTTTAAAAATTGGTTGTGTATACAAAGCCGGTACCAGTCAAAAAATTTTCGGTACCAGTAAAAAGCATATTTTAAGGATAGAGACTAGACTGCCGGAAAAAATATTAAAAAATTAATTTGTCTCCCGTGTGTTTAATGCAACTGTTTTATCCTCAATACCGGCCACCTTGCTAGTTGATGTCCCAGACTAAAAAACATTGGAAAAGGTTAGGCGTAAAACTGAACTTATTTCTGTGACTAATCACAGAAGACGTATCGGAGAGATGCAGAGGTAGGGGTTTGACGAACATTATTCTTGTGTCCAGTCACAGGTGTACCTTCCCGTACACACATGATGTTGGAAAGGGGTTGGGGTTTGACAAACGTTATTCTATGACCAATCACAGGGGTGTCTTCCCGCCCCCACGATATGTTGAAAGGTTTAGGGGTTTGACCAACATTATTTCTGTGACCAGTCGAAGTGGTGCCTTCCCGCCCCCATTAGATGTTGGAAAGTGGTAGGGGTTTCACCAACATAATTTCTGTGACCAGTCACAGGTTTGCCTTCCCGTAAACACGAGGTGTTGGAAAGTGGTAGGGGTTTGACCAACATTATTTCTGTGACCAGTCAAAGGGGTGCCTTCCCGCCCCCATTAGATGTAGGGGTTTGACCAACATTATCTCTGTGACCAGTCACATTCCACGAAATCATGGAATTTTACGATTTGAAGGAATTCCATGAATTCCGTAATTGCCATGAATTCCGTAATTGCCATGAATTCCGCGAATTTCATGACTTCCGTAAATTCCATGAATTCCGTGAAATCCATGAATTCCGTGAATTCCGCGAATTCCTTGACTTATTTGAATTCCATGCATTCCGTGATTTCCGTGAATTTTATGAATTGCGTAAATGCCATGAATTCCGCGAATTTCATGACTTCCGTAAATTCCGTGAAATCCGTGAATTCCACGCATTCCGCGAATTCCTTGAATTATTTGAATTCCATGTATTCCGTGAATTCATTGAATTCCGTGATTTCCGTGGATTTCATGAATTTCGTAAATGCCGTGAATTACGTAAATGCTATGAATTCCGCGAATAACATGAATTCCGTGAAATGCATAAATTCCGCGAATTCCTTGAATTTTTTGAATTTCATGAATTCTGCGAATTGCTTGAATTCCGCGATTTCCGCGAATCCCACGAATTCCATTAATTATTTGAATTCCATGACTTATTTGAATTCCATCAATGCAGCGCATTCCGTGAATTCGTGATTTTCACGAATTCCATCAATTCCATGAATTCCATGAAATCAGTGAATTCCGTCAATTCCGTGAATTTCATGAATTCCGTGAAATCCATGAATTCCTTGAATTATTTGAATCCCGCGCATTCCGTGAATTGCTTGAATTCCGTGAATCTCGTAAATTCCGTGAATCCCGCGAATTCCATGAATTATTTGAATTCCGCGCATTCCGTGAATTTCTTGGATTCGTGATTTTCATGAATTCCGTGAATTTCACGAATTCCGTGAATTCCTTGAATTCCGTGAATTCATTGAATTCTGTGATTACCGTGAATTTCATGAATTCTGTGATTTCCGTGAATTTCATGAATTCCGTGAATTCCATGATTTCCGTGAATTTTATGAATTCCACAAAGTACATACATTTTCAAACAAATAGTTTAATTTTTAAATACAAAATATCGATTTTCAACGAAATAGTTGAAGTTTCACCAAAAAAAGATGAATTTTAAATTAAAATGATGAATCTTCCAAGTGAGAGTGATAGCGGGACAGAGGGTGACGAATTAACAAGTAAAAATGCTAATATCCGTAGGATATTAGAAGATGAGAAAGAATCTGAATAGCTTTACTCTCAGCTAATTTCAATTGTTCTGTACCTAAAATACTTTTAGTAATTTATTTAATAAATTACACGTTTTTTATACAAAATTATAGACAATGAAATGAATAATTTGATGAAAAAACTTCACCACATTGGCAAATTTGTTGATAACAGCACTCTCAGCTCGCGGAAATTATTACAAAACATTTATTTAATTTTTTTCATGAACATATTGCTTAAATTGTGTTGTCTCGAAAAAAAGTAAATAAACGTTTGCAAATAATTCCCGCGAGACGAAAGTGCTGCCATCAAATTGCCACTTCATAACCTCGAAATCCTACTACCGATTGGCCCGATTGGGAACGATTGAAACTTTGCAACACTCAATCGTTCCCAATCGTGCGCACACGATCAAGAAACACGATTAGAAACAATTCAAATTTCGTTCTATCGTTCTGAATTGTTTTCAATTAATTATTTCTAGAAGGGACCCTACACGCACCGCGTGCCTCGCATGCTGTGAGGGTAACGTGCCTCTCACGATTATTATCTGGGTTGCATCGTAAGTTTGCGGGAAGCTTGTGAGGCAAACTTGAAGAAATTTTTCATCGCAATATTTACGAAATTTTCAGGGAAAAATAAAAAGTCCCGAAAATTTTGATAATTACTATAGTGAATTAGAAGTCCAGTAAAAAAACAAAAATTTAAATATCGTAGTATATATAATATATAGTATATATTATAATATAATAGAGCGATGGAAGTTTCGCTCAAGCTTGTCTCGCAAGCTTCCCTCAAACTTACGATGCAAGTTTTCCTCAAGTTTACTCAGCAAGCTTTACCTCAAACCATGATCCAATAAATACATGGTCTAGCCACGCGCAAGTAAAAAAAACTGAGTCAATCAGAACCAACCGCTTAGTTTCGCCATTTTGGATAAGTAAGGCGGCAAATGTAAGTGATTTTAAAATTAAAATTTTAGAATTAAATTTTTTTTGTAATTTTGCTGTATAGAAATATTTCAATACTAATAAAATGTATTGTAATGTTGAAGATGGGTAAAGGATAATACGGATCAACTATAATTACAGGTTACGTGTTTCATAACCTCTTCCTGCTGACAAAAACTGGCATATGTGTATAGAATAAAATAAAACTGAAGTCAACTGGGAAAGTACTGAATGAATAAAATTATATAATGCAGTAACCACGACATATCGAATAATAATGATGTTTTATTTGTTTACAAATATTTCTTCCTCAGTTTTGGAGGAAAATTTGATCGAAAGATATATTTAACATTTATTTATAATTATCGATGTTCTTGTTTACTCTTCTTATTAAAATTTTGTCTAACGTTCGTAATATAAGTAATATATGAAGGGTGGAAAGACAGAAGGTGGAAACTGACAATTTTTTGAAAATGGGGTTTACTGTTAGAAAATTCTCAAAAATTGAAATACACATAGAGTTAAAAGTATTTGCTCGAAATCGTATTTTTGATGGTAGCAATACCTTAAAGTTTGATCATCATATCCATTAAAAGTAAAGGCTTTCGTGATCAAGATATTTTTTATATGTACAAAAGGCATGTATTTCAATATCTTCATAGTTGAACGGCATAAAACGTTAATTTTATTATTTATCACTACCTAAACGCGAAACATCGTCTGTCGCACTGTGACACCGTCTCATTGAAAATTAATTTTTTGGGAAGTGAATAACTTTTTTCGATAAAACTTTCTCCGTGTTCATCAACTGAACATCTCGGGGACGTCTAGCCATTTAAAAAATGAAATGAAAATTACACTTTTTGTCACGATTTTAAGACGATTTTACAATACCAAAAAATTCTAACCTCAAAGGCAAAACTCAGTTTTCTCCGAACTGAATGTTTTTTGTATTAAACCATTTCCCTATGTATTCAGTAACTCAAGCAATACGTCAACTCGAAGGCAGAATTTCATGTTTTTTCAATTGCGATTTAAATTTGACACAATATTTTTTCGCTCGATCTCCTACACAATTTCCATTTTATAAGTTACTCCCTGTTGCCTTTCCCTATAATATATATATGTAAACCCTATAATATTGCATACATACATATTTATATGTATAGGCAAAATAATTTCGAGATTTCACAATATGAGAAGAATGTAATAATGATATAAGTCTTACTATAAATATATACAAATGAAGCTAATGATAATTTACTTTCCACATTGCATTATATGGTGATTCGTGGACAGAGTTTTCTCTCCGAAATGTCGAAGATGAAGTAAATCTTGATTTCTTGTTGTAAATTATCTTAATGAATAAAATGTATCCCGCACACATATTGTTCATTCCAAAAATGACAAAAGATGTTGTATAATAATAGCAGGCAAAAGATTAACATCAAAACAAAAAATTAGGTACTTTAAATATTGTTGCTTTCCTAAAACGAAGGTTTTTTCTTTTTTGACCTTTAAACACATTAACGAATTTTCGCATATGAAGGTCATAGAGTTTTTCAAACTTTATCTCGATTTGTCCCATCAACAAAAAGTTGGATTTTTAAATATTTTTAATTTTCTTTGGTATTGTGTTAACGATTTCAAATTGTCCGTCAGTACGAGTAAGTGTGATATATGTAAAAAGAAAATATAAAAATCCAAATTTCACCAGATTGTACTTTCATAACTGTTAATGAAACATATACTGATTATTGTGATGTAACTATTAACTATTAACTATTAACTACTATGTAATTATTGTTATGATTCCTTTCCATTATTTGTCATTATTAACAATATCACCAAAAAAATATCCCAAACAAAATTTGAATTTGGTTTAAAGTTTGATTGCATTATTTATAAATTGATTAAAAAATAATTTATTTATGTACATGTATATATTAGGATGTTATTTAGCAATTACTGTTACGTTCTTATATTTTCATCGTAAAAATGAGATTCATTAATCTCTTTAACCTCACAAACTTTTCTGTAAAATTTACGGACCCTAGTTGTAATCCTATTACAGACCTCTGTCATTTTTTGCTTATATTTTTCTGAAAGAATTGGCGAAATGAGAATTATGTATACACTGTAAAACAGAGATATTAAAAATGTTATTAATTATCATAAATATCAATATTTGTATGTACTTTTGATCGCTGTCATTCAGTATTATTTACAAACTTCCATTCTGTCTCAACTATAATTTATTTTCTTATCAGTGTTCTAATATACATCATTCAGTACGTATTCTAAGTAATTTTGGAATTCATTCATTCAATATTTTCATAATATTATCTTCCTACATACTGATTTTCCTACAATAGTTTGTCGTACAGAGAGTCCGCATCAGATTCAAACTGCGCGGTTATACTAACAAAATGGTGAAACTAAGCGGTTGCGTGACTTGGACAAAACGGGGCCCTCAAGTGGCTAGACCATGTATTTATTGGATCATGCCTCAAACTTACGATGCAAGTTTCCCTCAGTGGTGCTAATGGACCGCGACTTTTTGAACTGCGCAGGCGTCGCGCAAGGGTGGAGTAAGGAAGAATACTAAGGTTCTCTTCGTCACTCCTTCTTTACGCGACGCCTGCGCAGTTGAAAAAGTCGCGGTCTGTTAGCACCACTGGTTTCCCTAGATTTTGCCTCGCAAGTTTGCCGTAAGGCGGACATTGTCTTACTTGCGGAAAACTTGCCTAAACCTTGCAGTGTAAGCTTCCGAACCTTGCACCGCAAACTGTAGGCAAGTTTGCTGCAAACTATTGTGCTATCTGGGTTATTTGTTTTCTCTGTCGAGTCGTAGAGCCTATTGAGTAGCTAAGACAGCGCCATCAATTCAGAAGAAATTTGAATTTCAATTAAATATTAACAAGAAATCTTATAGAAAATAATTAATTTTAAACCGTAGTATAACATTTTTGATCAGAATGAATTGATATTCACTGCTCTTTTTCATCAAAATTTGGGAGGTTTTGCATAGCGTTCCGTAGCTTACGGTAAACGCTAAAGTCACGTAATGACGTTTCTGCGCATGCTCTAGGAGTTTAGCTTTACCGTTTTCCGCTATCCAACGTTCGCCAGCGTATCCTTTAGCGTTTACCGTATCCTACGTAACGCTATGCAAAATCTCCCTATTGCTCCAATGACATCGAGATACTACTTCGCGATATATATTCGCGTGTCAGATGGCGCTGTTGTCAAGATCGAAGACAAGCTCATTCGATCGCATGAAATAATCCGATCAGTCCCATCCCATCGGCTTCAGTTGGCTTTAGGCAGCCTTAGGTGGCTTTAGGCATCGAAGCCCAACTGCTGATCGATGCAAGCTCGCCATCGTGCTTATTCGCTATGTGCGTGCTTCCCGCTTCGAGTGAACTACCGAAACGTCATTAAGCAGTTACACAGGTGGGCCGTTAGGGTACGGCGCCTTACTGCAAGACTCCTGTTTTGCACACCGCACATCCCCCCGCAGCTCCTCTCACCGATATCCATGGCGCGGCGTATATTCTCGGAAGGCCCCAGATAGCAAACGTGCGGGGCACATTACTCGCACGGCGTGCGAGGCACGCGGTGTGTGCAGGGTGCGAGGCACATGCGTCGCATTTTGTGAGGGGCACTTACGTGCGAGGCAAATGCCTCGCACTTTCTGACGATCATGGTGTGTCGCACTTTACTGGCACGCGGCGAGTCTCATGTCCTACGTGCAAAAATGCTGCTTTCTCGACCCACCGTGCGGAATTTGTTATTAGTAAATTAACAGTATAAATAAACAAATTAAAAATATGTTTATCGGGTGAAATGATTAATATTGCATAGGGCAGCACTTTATTTATTTTTTGTATCTTCCTGAAAAATAATTTTTCATTAACTTATATAGTGTCAAAAACTATTTTGCAATTAGTTTTTATTTTTTAATATCCCGAACCCCTCAACACCTCACCAACCTGCACTTTACTGATGACGGGCAACGTCGCGGTTTCTTGGTTTTTAATTGTGCTGTGGTTACTTTATAAGTTTTCTTAGTACGCGATCCGGACGGATATTTCTGGAGAATTTGGCAAATATAATTGATAGAAGAAATTCCAGTGATATTATTCCACGCCCTGTTCGTTTTATTTCTGTGGTAAGTTCTAGGCTCCGGAAGCAACGATCATGGTTCCTTAATGCAACCAATCCCGACGCAACTGGAACGCGTACTTCATCCGCCTCTGCTCCTTCTGTCCTAGAAGATAAGCAAGAGCTGGAAATTTACGCGAAATAACATCGGGCAACACTGTTCCTTGGAGTCAGGTCTCTAGCCGCGGATGACCTTACGCGGCAGACGGGACAGTTGGAGATGAAAGTTTCACCTCTGGATACTTTTTTAGAGCTACCAATCTTTGTAGAATGTTATGAGGAACAGTGTTCACGGACCAGATGAAGTGATCCCAGAAGAACAGCCTTTTGCATCCGGTTCGCGATGGAATGAGCCTGACGGTGGCAAGCCGGAATCTTGTTGAGTTGGCTAATAAATGAAGCTTTCATACCTCCAAGACAGCCGATTATGAGAACTACAAGATGGACTTTGTAGCCGTGGTACAGCCTGTTCAGCTCGAAAAGAAGTGCTTGATATTTCGCCTGTTTTTCTTCCTCCTTTGCCGTGATATTACCATCGGCTGGTGCCGAGAATTCAATCACGTAAATGATCTTGTTCTTCAGATCTTGGAGGACAATATCAGGCTTCGTAGCACTGATACGTTGAGTGGTCGAGAATGAGAAATTCCAGTAGATCTTACACTGATCATTCTCCACAACGGACTCGAGTTCTCCCTGGGCGTATGGCAAGACGGGCAATAGATCAACACCATTGAAGTGTCTAAGATTGTAATATGACACTTTTAGAGCCGCATTGTGTCTCTCTATGTACCCGTAGCGTGCATTTTTTTAGCATCCACTGAGAACATGTCCAAGTGTTTCTGGCTCTTGCTTGCACGCTCGGCAGTTGGTATCGCCTACAGGTACATTCATTATGCGCTCGCGGTAAACTAAGGTGTATATAACGCCGTCTTGACAAGCAAAAAGAAATCCCTCAGTCTACGATTTTAATCCAGCAGACTTGAGAAACATGTTGCACAGTCCCATCGAGAGCTCTTCTCTACGTATAATGCCGTAGAATTTACCATGAAGGGGCTTGTCAGCATGTTCTCTTAGTAGAAGCGTATGTTCTGCTTCCTGTACACGACTTTTGAGCACCAAAGGCGTTAGTGATGCCAGGCCATGTGTAGTGTCGCTGGAATCAAATGAGAGGCCAAGCTCCTCTGCGGCCCTATCTACGGCACGGTATAGAAACGCCGCAGCATTGACGACTTCATGTTGGTGTACGAGTCTCATAAGAGAATCTGTGCTATGTAGAACTGAGCAGGCTGTAGCCATAACCGTTCTGCGATGAAGACACTCTAAGCTCAGCAAGCCTCTACCCCCTTTATCTCGAGGGAGGTATATTCGAGGTACGGAAGATCTAGGATGATGATTTCGATTATTATTATTATTATTATACCATTGAGCCATTTCCCTTTCGGGGTAGGCGTGACTTGCTCGATTGGAAAATAGTAGTGTGTAGATGGGTATATAGGTATAAGGTAGATAGGTACTCGTATGTAGGTGTAAGGTATGGATATTTTAGATTGATCTAGAATTCTCGTGTTATTTATTTAAATGAGACGTTCGTTCCGCAACACTGCTTCGACCCAGGTTGCTGATCAATCTGTCTAGCGATCACCCCAAGTGAAGAGCCTCACAAAATTGTTATATGTGGTACCCCACTTGGGCCCATTAGTATCCAAGGTCTTTGTTTCAGGCTTCATTCACTCTATTGTCACTCTGTTTACAAACTATTTGTCGCCACACTTTTCTGACCTGGCATACTACTCTAGCTTCCTTTACGTCCATGCATTTTTTCACGCAAGCTCTTGTGTTTCTATGGCTTCTTATGTCTCTTCGGATTAATGTCTCATTCACAGATTCTAACCATTCTTTCGGCGGTCTACCTCTGGGCATTCTGCCATTTAATTTACCTTTATACACTTGTTTGGCCAATTGTTCATCTTTTATGCTTTTAAGATGTCCGAACCATCTTAACTGATTTCTTTCCCATATGTCAACTAGTGTCTCTCCTGTACCACATTCTTTGAGGATTATCTCGTTTCGGACTTTGTCCATCAGTATTTTCCCGCATATTGTGCGCAGATTTTCATGCCAATCGCGTTAATTTCACTCCCGTCATTTTCTTGGCAGTTTCATGTCTCGCTACCGTATAGTACAGTCGGTACAAATATAGAATTATGTATGGCCATTTTAGCTTTTTTTGATACGTTTTTGTTTCTGAGAAGCCTATCTAACTCCCTATCTAACTCCCCATCTATTTTTCCGTCGCTAGTGAATAGGCTACCCAGATATATGTACTTGTCAACTTGTTCTAATTTGTCATCATTTAGGACAATGTTGCACGTTGTTTTCTCACTTTTTCCCTCAAATACCATGATTTTTGTTTTATTTAAGTAAATCTTGAGGCCCATGTTCATCATGCTTATATTAAGTTTATTTAACATTCTTTGCAAGTTCTCGATTGATTCTGCCATAACAATCTTGTCATCTGCGAAAGCTAACCCACGTTCTTTCACTGTTTCGAGATCTACACCTTCTTCGTCGAAGAGGGCCGTTCTTAGACACTTATCCATAAATATGATAAATAGCCACGAGGACATAACGCATCCTTGTTTCACGCCTTGAATAATATCGAACCAGTCACTCAGTTTCCCATTTACCCTGTCACTCGCTTTACTATCTGTATATATTGTTTTTATTGCTTGTAGGAGCCATCCATTGAATCCGTACTCTTTAAGGACTTCCCAAAGTTTACTTCTATTTACTTTGTCAAATGCTTTTTCTAGGTCAACATATGCACAGAAAACTTTCTTTCCTACTCTCAAGCTTTTTTCTGTGATCTGTCTTAAGCGAAATATCTGATCTGTACATGATCTTTCTGGCATAAATCCACTTTCGATTTCCCATATCTTTTCTTCTGTGATTTTCATTAACCTACGAATAATTATTTTTGAGTATATTTTACTTACGGTACTTAAATAAGCCAATAATATAACCTCAATTCTATTGTTCACACGACGACATGAGAATGAAAACTCTGTAAAGACAATTTGAATTTGGCTCGAAAAATCATATTATTGTTATTATTTATGATTCAGTGTCAAGTTCAAATGGTATTTATCGAGTTATCATTTTCATTCCTGCAACGTAATGTAAAAATCAGTTAACTCGCACTACGTGCTCGCATTTTACCCACACACGTGCGCGACATATGCGACCACATGGAAGACACATCTGCGTGGTGATATGAACTCACGTAATGCGGCCTTACCCGCACGCGTGCGACCCATAATGCTCGCACTGTGCAGGCATTTTGTTATCTGGGGCCTAACAATTTTTTGTTCAAACATTTTTTTCAAACTTTTTTTCGAAATTTTTTTTTGCGCATTTTCCTTTAAACTCTTCGTTTTTACATTGCGAATTAAAAGTTCTGTGAAATAAGAAAGCTTTTAACTACAAATTGATAGCGCAAATAACAACCTATTGAACTGAATGTTTAATGTGATACTCCCAAATGTATAAAGAATAAACCGACATTGCTCATTTTGACCAATTTTTAAATAATTTTGGAATTTTCTAATATTTAGTTTATTCATTATTAATATTAAGTTAAATGAACAATTTCACCAAACTATTGGATTTGTGAGAAGCGCACAAGTCTAGGGAATGTTTCTACGCAAAAATCAACTCGATTCGTCAATTATTATTAGAAAAACGACAAGTTGATTATTGTGTTTTAAATTGATTTTTGCCCTCGATCAACGCGTTCAGTGCGCCTCCCCACTCTACTGCCTACTGGTCCGAGACAGACCGAGCGCACAGGCAGTTCTGCAATCCGATGCCTCAATTTCGGTACGAATATGGGTATGTCTACACAAAAATCCAGCTATTCGTACTCAAATTTCGGTCGCTTTGAAATAAGGAACCCTAGTATATCCGACGGCCGGCCCATATTTGGGCCGAGGTTTGACCGACCGTCGCGTCGGGTGCATCATGATGACTCGTACAAGCCAATGTTATGCCGATGGTCGGGCCATCTCTTGCGCAGAGTCGGACCGATCGTACTTTCACGGTCTTTTTGAAACAACGAACCAGAGTTTATACGACCATCGGGCCAACCTTCGGCCAGAGTTGAACCAAGCATACTGGTTTGTCATTTAAAATCAAATTTGCCAGAGTTCATCGGACCATCGGCCTTACATTGGGCCACAGCTGGGCCGATTGTTGTGTGCAGTAGGGTTGCTTGTTTTGGCCAGTATTGCACCGATCATTGGGCCAGCCTTCGGCCAGAATTTAACCAACCATACTGATTTTTAATTTCAAATTTGCCAGAGTTCATCAGACCATCGACCTTACATTGGGCCAAAGTTGGGCCGATTGTCGGGTGCAGTATGGTTGCTTGTGTTGGCCAATATTGCACGGATCATCGGGCCAAACTTCGGCCAGAGTTGAACCAACCATACTGATTGCTAATTTCAAATCAAATTTGCCAGAGTTCATCAGATCGTCGACCTTACATTGGGCCAAAGTTGAGCCGATTGTCGGGTGCAGTATGGTTGTTTGTTTTTCTTATAGTACTTTTGTTGGGATTTTATTCATATTTTGTAGCAATAATCCACAATCAGTGATACATTTTTCTGACAACATTTGAATAAAATTGTAATTTACAGTGGACCGATTTGTGTCTGCATATTTGGAAAATTGTTAATTTTTTTATATAAATGAAAACCTAAAGTTTCATCGAAATCGATTAATTCTTCTTGCCTACACATGCGTCTTTATCGAGGGGTACATAACTTCAAAATTCGGTGTACACCGATTGCATGCTTGCACTGTGAAATTTCACTGTAATTGCAGTAATTGCAAGGTGAGAACAGGGTGATTGCAATGAACTTTGCACACCGATTGCATGAGTTGTGTACCCCTCAGTCTGCATGCTAGAAATCATTAAAAAATGAATAAACAGTTAAAAATCTTAATTATGAACTAATGACTTTCAAAATAATTAGAAAATTTTGTACAATACGATGACACCTTTCTAAAAAAGTTTGAGTCCATTTGGTAAAAGCTTGCAAGCTTTTTACTGCTATTTACTTATTTGCGCGGAATCAATCGGAATGACCGCGCAATGGTTGCGGACTCATTCGCAATGAATTTGAGACACCAATTTGAACTGAAAAAGAATTAATCGTAATCAGACCGAATCATTCAGACTGGAGTTAGCTTTCACTCCGAATGTCGGAATCAGTCGGAAATAGATTTCGCATTCGTTTGTAATCGATCGGAATACTTCAGAGTTTTTCGGACATAAACGGACTCAATTGCATTCCGAAACTTCCACCAGGACAGTGACAATCCGCGGCTGCATCCGGCTTTATAAGAAGTACTCGCATTTCCCTGAACATTTGGCCAGGGGAGAGGAAAACTGCAGAAAACCGGCCTCCCCAGTTGAGCCGGTTTTTTTGACAGTCAAGTTATGCAGGCAGATATTCGACCACGACCGTCGATAATCATCCTCGGGCATTAGTTAACACGCAGCGAATACAGGACCTGGTCGCACGTCGCAGATGGTCACCCATCCGTATAGGTATTTAATGGCCATGTATATCTATGTCTTCGAAAATTATTACCTCATACATATATAATGGCCATTACATGCCTATAAGCTGAAAAGGGGAACTTCAGGTTCGCTCCACACGCAAGAGAAACGGCCGTATTCATGCATGTGTTATATAAAATCATTTATTATGTTATAGATAACAATTCCCGGTGACGATTTTTTTCTTATTCGCGTTTCGTCATTCATGGCAGATTTTTTTCTCGTGTGGGTATTTAATATCTTTTTCTACTTTTTTATAGTACTTGGCCCCTACTGAAAAAACCGGCGTCGGATCCGACGTCGTATCTTCTTAGGATCCGGCGTCGTATTCTAATTAGGATCCGTAGTCGGAACCCGCGCCGGATCCGGCGTCGGAAACGATGTCAGAACTGTTGTCGGAATTTGGGACCAGATGCGACACCGGATCCGGCGCCGGATCCTAATAGGATCCTACTAGGAAATTTTTTAAAAGTTTTTAATAAACTTTCGCAAATTATCATAATTGTCGCATATTTAATACTTTCCAAATAAAAAATAGTCAGCGCAATATATATATTCATATACATATAAGAATAACTTATGTATATATATATATATATATATATATATACATATATCCACATAAGTTATTATGATATGTATATATATGTATGTATGTATACCATTAAGCCATTTCCCTTTCAGGGTAGGCGTGACACTACCCGATTCGGGTAGTGTTTCTAGGTGGATAGTTTTCTTGTAGTTATAAATAACAAGTTTGGGCTCACCACACCCATAATATGCCAACAGCACACAGTATTCTCGAATGGTCACCCATCCAAGTACTAACCGCGCCCAATGCTGCTTAACTTCAGTGATCTGATGAGAACTGGTTTTTTCAGCGTGGCATGGCCGTTGGCCATGTATATATATATATATATATATATATATATATATAAATATATGATTTGCGAAAGTTTATTAAAAACTATTAAAAATTTTCCTAGTAGGATCCTATTAGGATCCGGCGTCGGATCCGGTCACAAATTCGGACAACGGTTCCGGCCTCGTTTCCGGCGCGGGTTCCGACTACGGATCCGACGCCGGTTTTTTCAGTAGGAGCGGTAATTGCCTACCGCGAAACTTGATTTTTGCACTTGTGCCGCAAAACTCACAATTACTGGAACCATTCAGATTACTGATTCATCTATATTAATGCATAATGTATAAAGTATACAAAAATGTTTCTTTCTAAGGTCTTTCCATTACAATTTTTTTGTTTTCCTTTTCTGTCCATTCTTGACAAATCCTATATTAAGCAATTATGAATTTGTGATCTTAAAAACTGTTTTAAAATGAATCAATCTATATATCTCAGTTGAATTATAAAGTGTAACATAATAAATTTCTAGTAAAGAGCAAAGAAACCTTTTTGCTGTTTTTTCACTGAGAAAATAAATAAAAAGTACTACCGCTTTCTATTTGAAATGGGTAAATATTTAAATTCTTGAATTCTGCATACATCAATGATAAAAATGTATTTTCTAGCTCCCTTCATATTATGAATGGCACAATTTTTCAATTGTTTTTTTCCCATTAGAAAAATTTTCAATTGCTGATCAAACTGTAAACAAAAATGAATTTATGAACTAATATTTTTTACTTTTGCCGGACCACAATAAGTTGCAAAAATTCGAGATTCCCACAATTTTTGAAAAAATGTTAATTTTTGTCACATGCCACATAATATGCTCAATTTTTAGAAATTTTGGTGTATTTTTAATTTGAGTTTATCTAGAACAAAATCTAACTTTTTGAACCTCATGAGACTAAAATAAATTTTAGACTCCCTGGAACATATCCTAAAATTAAAAAACTATACAAACTTACTGACACTCAATTAACACACACACATTCTAACCGTTTCGACCAATTTGATCAACGGCTTTAGTTAAACCTATCGAAAATGTTACAAAAAGCTAAAGAATTCAATTTCCGGCCAAACTTGGCAAAATGCGAAAAATGTTTGGCCTACAAAGAATCATCTACAAATTTGCAGAAGAAAAATTTCTAGATATGCTTTGCGAATAGAAAATGCCAGTTCAATCGTTACTACATTTTATATAGCTTTATAATAATTACGATTGTATATTTTTAAAAATAATTTTTTCATGTAAAATATTAATTTGAGTCCATTATTTTATTATTTTGCATTGAAGAATAAATAAAATGCCTACGAAATCAAACGAAACTCATACTTGAGGGAGCTTTCCAACCTCATCTAGGATTGATTTTTTCTAATTAAAAAAATATTCGAAAAAATTTCTAACATCCGGTCTAACAAGTTTTTTAAGACCAAAAATTACATGGAAAGGTTGAAACAATCAAAATGATTTATTTAATCACAATTATTTCATGACAAAAATTTTCTGCAATTTTTTCCAATTTTACTTTACAAAAAATATTTAATTTAAACAAGAATGGCTCTGTTATATAATTCTTTAATATTTTCTAAAATTGTGAAATTATTTTCTCACTGTTCCTTGTTTACATTACAAAACAGATGGCAGATTTATATAACAAGTGAAGTATAAAAAATATCCGAGGCCAAAATTTATCGCACACCTGTTTCTCCGCTAATGACTAAAATGTGTTTTTGTAACTTTAGGAGCGAAATCCATACTATAAATTACACAATACGTCTATAACATTATCTTTGTTTAATTTACAGTGGCTCATGCACAATAACTCACGACGTTCTGGCAGAAAGTAAATAGCATAATTCACCAAAATACTTGACAGATTTACGTAAGTGGTGATGTATAAAATATGTACAAGGACAACATTTATCATGCCCGTTTCTCAGTCAAAAAATTTCCGATAAAAATTGAAAATTGACGAGACTGGGAATTATTCAAATTTAAGAGAATTTACGGAATTCAATAAAATTCGGAAAAAGTAATATAAGCTATTTATATCGAAACCAGCAGATAACTTTACTTACTGAAAAAAACATAACTAAAATATATAATTTTTTTTGTATTGTGGCGTGTAACGAAGAATCCGACCTTCCAGCACCAACAATCGAACGCGAGGATTTTAATGATTCTAAAGTGCGAAAGCATGCCCGGTCGCATGAGTCTATTTTCAAATTTGTGTGATCAAAATTGAGCAAAATAAGATGCGTTTCATATGACGTTTATTTAACACTCACAGGGGACCGTCTCCTGAACACACAATTTTCTCGAAAAGCTGCAAAAGGTCCTATAATGTCAGTTCCTTCGTTACACGCCACTGCCACTATTGAGATAGCTAATTTTGTTTCTATAGATTCAGAAACCGTTGGTGATTATTTTGTACGTTTCTGTTTTGCTAGATTTCCTGCAGTTACAGAAAATTCCACAGATTGCTTAATAATGTCTGTTAATGTCATATGAAGGTTGAATACGTAAAATAGAACAAGAAAACTGAATATTTCATAGTTTTGCAGGACCAGATTTAAATAACACATTTACAACAAAATTGAAAGGTCTGTGCAAGAATTTTGAAAACGGTCAAATTCTTTAAATTAAAAAGTGTCTAACACAGTGTTCTGAGCAACTGTCCGGATGTGTGTGTGTGTGGGCGGGGGGGGGGGCCCCACACTTTTTTTGTGAAAATGATAACTTGAAGACGGTTGCAGATATAAATTGATGCAATTTATAATTATACACGCAAGTTTCGATTGCAGCAATTTCGACTCGGGCGTTCCAAGAATTACGCCGCAGCGGCGGTTTCGGATGAGAGGGGCCGCGGGAAGATGTGCCGTGGTCACTCATGCACAAGGTTGCCAACCGTCTTGCATTCGCCGGGACGGTCCCGCATTAGTACCTTCTGTCCCGCTTTGAAATTTGTCCCCGAAAATTGGGGTAGCGTCCCGCATCGCCCGCATTTACTATGCTTTTTATACAATCTATACTTTTTTGGTATAAAAATGAATATTCACTAAACTCGCACTACAGTCTTTCAATTTTATAATACGCGCGCATAAGTAGCATAAAGTGTCTCGTACTATGACCAAGGTAGCCAACTATCTAGACCCAAAATAACTAGTATTGATACGTCGCGCAACATGTACTAGGCATGCTATGGAGGTTAGTTTCTACACGTTTGTTCACAGTCTACTACAGAAGCACCCTAAAAAAAAGGTCTTCAGTGGTAAGGTCCGGCCGTCCCGCATTTTGGTTCTAGATAGTTGGCTACCTTGCTCATGCATGACAAAACAGTAGCATAGCGATAAGGCGCAGTACCTCAACGGCCTAGCTGGTAACTGCGTCACGTTGCGCAACATTACGAAACGGCCCTGATGTTTACATTTCGGTGAATTCCAATTCAAGTCAAGGTCTGAACCAAAGCCGTGCTACAATTGAAATTCGCGTGCATTTCGAAACTGACTCTAGGATTTCTATAAATATTTATTATACTTTCTTAGCACTTTTATAATGTTTAAAGAATCTGTTTTTATAGTCAAACTTTTTTTAATTAATCGATGTTCTTGTACGATGTTATGCATCTAAGTAAATAATAAATTATAAAAAGTGTAAAAGGTATAACAATGACACACTTCACGCCTGAAAAAAGGCCTTGATGTTAAGAAGATCCTTTATTGTCGACGTTTTGAGAGACAAGTGTTCTCCTCTTCAGAAAACGAAAATCCAAAGTCAACAAATCTAAATCTAAAAAATAAGTCCTTAGTAAAAATAAGAAGCCATTAGGTTTTCTTTCAACTGCCACACAATGGCTTCTTAATTTTACTCAGTACTTATTTTTTGACTTTGGGTTTTCGTTTTCTGATGAGAGAATTTTTCTGTCGAAGCGTCGACAATAAAGGATCTTCTTAACATCATCGATCATTTCATTGAAAATTAAGGAAGTTATAGTCATTTATAATATTTAAAAAATATATTCTTTAGGAAGTGTTTCGTCGTCCCGAAATTTCAGAACAACTGAAACATTCCGTTTTTCAACTTCGCCAATTTTTCGGGACGACTAGACGTAGCCATTCATCCAATGAGCACCATTCTATTATAATTACTTTTTCATTATAACTAAGACTAATAATTCTTCGTAAAAGTAAAACATGCATTCAATTTGCACTGGCTCAGCTTGTTGTAACGAATCAGAAAGCAAGATTCGGGCGAATTAAAACATGTTTATTCGCCCCAATTAGTTTTTTTTTACTGGGATGCGACGGTCGTATGACCCAAGTGGGCTTCCATAAACTGCGTGTGTGTTCTTTAAAGTTGGGGGAGGGGGTCAATGAAAGGCCACGTTGGTCTACATGGGATGTGTGTAGGGGGGAAAGGTGTCCAAATTCGAGCCACGTGGTTTTACACTGAGGCGTCAATTAATAGTATATTGCGTACCAAGGGGGCAAATCTCCATTTCAAGAGTTAACACTATGAAAAAGTGATATTCTTTTTAGTGAGTTTTCGAAAAATAATTTGAATAAGAAAAATAGTGAATATCATAATCTCGAAAACGTATTTTAGAAATTGATATTGTCTATATGAAGTTGACAGAAACCTAAGCCGCATAGCAAACTATGAAATCCTTATTGTTGATTTTTCATATAGTTTCGTTTGAGAATGCTTCTCGAGTGTTTCCGCCGTTTTCCGATCGAGCCCGATTGAGCAGTGCCGAATATGGAACGCATGGAACACCGGCCGCGGTCGGTACAAATCCAATTCGGTTCAATTAGATTAATGCATGTAAATATTGTTAAATCCCATTATTATTATTTTTAAGAAATTACTTGAAACAAAAAATTAGCTGAACGAGAAAATTAATTATACCTTTATTTTATTTCTATTCTCTACTCCAATCCCTGTCCAGATTTTTCAAAACCAAACGCGTTTTCTGATACCAAAAATTGTAAAAAGAGCATTTAATGCGTTAATTTTCGAAAGCACAAACTTCTTTTTTAAATAGTCAACAATGTTTTATTACTACAATCTTTTAACTGTCAGAAAATATTTATTTTTTTAAATTAATATATAATATTGTACACATTAATTATATCTGACTCCTTAGTTCTGTCAAACGATGCTTGGTTGTAGTCAAAAAGGCGCTTTTATCACATGTATGCCGACAGGTTATGTTTCACAATATTTTAAATAAAAGTTAACTCTTTCTATTTTCCATTCATTCATTTACTATGGGATTCAAAACATGAGGAATTTTTTCTCTCGAAATTTATACACTAAGTTAATAAGATTTAACTAAATGGGTACAATTTATAAAATATTACATCTAAATACACTCAGGTTCAAATCACTCGTGAAACAGGGCCCAGATATTTTTCATACTGCCCTGAATTGTCAAACGACGCCGGTTTGCCGAGATTTTTGCCAAATATTCCATAATATAAGTTAGCCGTGGGGTTTAGTTGTTAGGGATAAAATGCGTTAGTGCTTCGGGTAAGTTAGGTTCTAATCTCGCCGCAGCGATTCCGATTTTTCATAGCGATTAAGCGTGCGATTATGTATGTGGTGAATAAATTAAGTATATAATAATACAAATTATAATTGTATGCGTGTTTCCGTATATAATTGTATTTAATTTGTGTATTTAGTTCCTCCTTCTGAAGGTTGAATCTTTTGGTGGAGTGAGTTATTTTTCATATAGTCGTTTGAGATTCTCATATGCTTTGTATGGCAACTTCAAAAGATGTTTTCACTCTTTCGAATAAATTGTATTACTATCGTTTTAACTTCGCTTGTCAACTCTGATATAGTGAATTTTAAATTCTCGCAAGTTTTATAAGAGTTAATGCAACATCCTTTCCATTTGTTCAAACAAAAATATTAATTTTGCCGGCTGAAAACCACTATATTAATTTTTGATACGCAAACCCTGTTTTCCCTATTTTGGAACGATATTATATTAAATTCTCATTCATTTTTATGACTTATTCTAACAAAAAGTCTCTCAGTGTATGATATACAGGTACATCACGTCTGACGTATGAGATTACTTCGACGCGTCTATAATCGTACATGGGCGAATGCGAATGCGCATGTGCGAAGAGCCATTACATGTCATTCATACTCGCTAATATATATATATATATATATATATATATATATATAATATTTCATTATTAATATTATATAATAATATATTAATAATATTATATTATTGGTCCCTGTACCAAGGGCTTCTGCTGAATATGGTTACAATAATTAATAAGCATTCGTGGACAATTGTCCAGGGATGGTCCCGAAGGAATAACCCCTAAGCGGAGGCGTAACAGCCCTGCCAAAAGATGAATGGCACCTGGGCGAGGTGTTTTTTGAACGGTGACTTTAAGATACTGGGCGACCTCTCAGAGTATGCAGCCTTTTCCTTGCATGCGGGACTCTACAAGGATGGACGAACCCTTTCCCTAGCTGCTCGTGGGAACAACAATAACACCATCAAACCACCAAAAAGTTGTAGATGCGGTTCAAAAAGTTCGAACGCGCAGAGCACCCTACAATGGGTCGGCCAACAGCGCCGATCATCCTAGAGTTCGGGGTGCTGAAAATAATTTATATGGAAACACGACGATGAACCGGCTAAACGCTCATATTAAGTGGACGAATCGTCTCAAAGATGACTTGCTGAACTGCTACGATACCAGCATTATCTCTGTTGAGGGAGGCTTTATGGCGCGTATGCACTCTCTGTGGTGCCAGTAACAACACCCAGAGGTTCAACACGTTTCGCATCAGCATTTGCGAAACCAAGCTGCCTACATCTCGAAAACTGTATATATACGCAGAGCGCTTCCCCAACCGCTGTATAAGCGAGCCGCAGACGAAGATGAAGCGACGTTAAGTCCAACCACAGAAAGCAAGCACCACCTCAGAGATGATGGCAATTTCAGGACAAGAAGGAACACTAACATTCAGGTTCCTCCTAAGCCCCAAGATCTGGCTGAAATGGATACCTCCCTTCGTGAGGATGTCTCAGAGGAGTCCGACCTCTGGATCTTCAATAGTTCAGTTTATGGTGCGGCGAGAGCTATGGCTGATTCAAATCAAAGGCTAAAACCGACGATGAATCAAAAGACCAAAAGAGGCTTGTCTCAACTGAACAAGAAGATTGGATGGGCAAGACAGAATGTGTCCCGTGTTCAGTGTGTGATTGACTACATAAAATCTGGTAGGCTGTTTACGAAAAGGTTTCGAAAGTTCGCCCACAAACTGCTGAAAAGGCGCCTTTTCAGCGATCTCCCTGTTTCTGTCAAAAATCCAGCCAAACCCGACGAGGTAGAGACTTGTTGGAGAACGGTACATAAGATCCCGAATACAGTGGAATTGAAAAAGCACTAAAAATATTATCCGCTTCAAGGAGCATTGCGACAAACATATAACATCTGTGGAGCAATGTCCATCAATCACTGACGAGGAGGTGAAAAAAGCACCTAGGGGCACGCAGATCTTTTCCGCTGCAAGACCAAATGGTATCAAGAAATTCTTGTGGAGGAAGTTTACTTCTGCGCACCAACATCTGGCCGGCATCTTCACCTTATATTTAAAGTCGGAGAGTCCCATTCTGCAGTGGCTCGTGTTAGGCGCACTATACTCCTACCGAAGAAGCGCGACTTGTCCAACCCAGAGAATTACAAGCCATAACTTGTTTAAACGCGCTGTATAAGATCTTTAAAGCTATTTCAAACGACAGAATTATTTGAAGAATGTATCCTAAGTGGAGAGAGATGTACGAAAAACGTGGCTCGAACAAAGGTGTAGCAGGCTGCCGAAAGAACTTGCTGATTGACAGGTGCGTTTTCAAAGACGCAGTACCTCATCAGCGTACCCTGTCGACGGTCTGGATTGACTACTGGAATGCTTGAAAGTTCATCCACATATAGTAGGATGCATAGAGAGATTAGTGGCCCTTTGGAAAACCAGATCAACTATCTCATCTGGAAATTATCGTGTGACAACGAACAGCGTCACCTTCCAGAGGCGCGTCTTTCAGGACCATGAGCCCTCTGCTCTTTGCCTCTTTTGCATCACACTTTGCCACTGTCTCTCGCACTACGCAATTATCCTGGGTACCTCTGCGGCGTCAATAAACATAGCGAGCATAAGGTCACTCATGTATTTTAAATGGATGACTATGCTTCTGCTGCCAGGAAACTTCAACTTGCTTCAAATATCATCAAGGAGTACACAGGAGAGATTGATATGGATTTTGGATGTGGCAAGTGTGCCAAGGTTAATCTGAAGAAAGGAAAGATTACTGGCATTCCGGATGACCCTGAGCTTATGGACATCAGTCTTATTAGACATCTTGACACTGGAGAAACCTATACATACTTGTACGTGCGTCAAAGCCGCATACATGACGTAACATCAGTGAAGGAGTCTCTCAGAAGCAGATACAAGCATCTTCTTCGATAGATTTGGTCTTCAAATCTTTTCGCGTTGAAAAAGGTATCTGCGATTAACATGCTTGCCGTCCTGGTTCTATTCTACTCGTTTGGAGTGCTTCAATGGACGAAGAACGAGCTTACGGCTCTTGATATCGCCACGCGTAAGATCATGCATATGCATGAGAGCTTGCATATCAGTTTTTCCGTTCCGTGATTATACATCTCACGCCGTCAAGGCGGATGCGGACTTCTGAATCTCCAATGTCTTCATAACCGAATGGTTCTGAGTACAGCTTACATCGTTGCAAATGGCAGAGATCCTCTGCTAAAAATGGTCAGGGAACAGGAGATAATTGGGATTGGGGCGTTCATTTACAAAGTCGCGGAGCAGGCGGCCGAGACCCCTGGCCTGAATTTTAACAACAGAAGTGAGAAAAATGCATTAATCCATCTAGATGCCTCACTTTCTTTGAGTCGCGTTGTTCAAACATCTCTTGCCGCACAGGTCCGATTGTCCGAACAACCCAATCATTTAGAATATCTGTGAAGATCTTATACAGCGTGTTCAGACAAGTTATTGGCCCTTCAGACCACCCCTATTGACCTAAGAGAAGTTGCCTTTCTTCGGGAGGAGCACTACGCGTCCTTCTACCAGCCACTCCGGAGTAGGCTTTTCCGACTCTAGACATGAGGTGAAAATTCGGGCCAGATGCTAGTAAGTTGAACGAAACTTCTGCTACCAGAAGCTCTTGATACCATCTGGTCTCGAAGCAGAATAGTTCTTCATGCCTCTTAATAATTTTTTTTTCTCTTCGGTAGTGATAGGTGGATATTCCTCCTCAGGTGTTATGAGGTTCCTGCACAGCTCCTTGAAGCTATTTATGTTCTCTGAGTCTTCTTTCAGTGGATGCTGGACTTCGTAGACATCTCTCTAAGATGCATCGACCTCCTCTGGTTGGGTCAGAGAAAAACTGTTTATTTTCTATGACCCACCTCTCCCTCCGCTCTGGACTTCTCCTAGCATCAGATAGTAGCCTTATTCTATCAACAATGTGCTGCCTAATTGTCAGCAGCTTTGATTTGTTGAGTGTGTAATGATGGATCCGTAGTTCGCTCGCGTACTGTCGGACCCTGGCAGTGAACTTTTTGCCAAATTTCATGTAGGCTCTTTTTCTCGGCTGTCGGCTTATTCTGGCTGCGTAGAGGAGGCGCTCCGCGTATATAACCCATTTTGCGAGGGTTCTTGGCTTGGTTTCACAGAAGTTGTTGCTAAAAGTGCATCTTTTGGTATTTCTCGCAACACAGAGCGGGAGAAACACGAATTAGAGCAGCATGGGAATTCGTGTAAATCCGGAAATAAGTAAATTTATCTTCAAATCTGTTATTCGCACGAATTCGGCGAAAAAATTTTTGGGTACCTCATTCATTTGATAGCATGAGCACGAATTAATTCCAGTGTCAGCTAATTCATTTTAATTCGCGATATTTTAATTTAAGCTCCAATTTGCCTGCATTCTTCAGAGGGATTACTGTTTAATATAGGTAAATTCTTCTTAATTCGGAATTATGAAAGTAAGACTTGAATTCACTCCAGTTCGCGACGGCGAATTTCGCAAAGTTTTGGTTTACTCAGTCAGTTTAATTCGTAATGTAGCCCAGTAAGGCTGCGAGAGATCGCTGGTTCGAGTCTCGACGCATGCACTTTTTCTTAATTTCTTTCGAATACCAATGCGCCACAATTTGTTTCAACGAATCAGAAAGCAAAATTAGGGCGAAATCATAAATGTTAATTCGCCGCAATTCCCCTCAATTAGTTTCTTCACTAGGATCCATCACGCACCGGGCGGACACAGTGATTTACAGTAGTTGAACGCAGCAAACCCGAATTCCTTTCTCTAATTTAGTTCAAATTATTACCATTATTTTTGATTAATAAATTTTCTCATTATATATATTTTATAATTATAAATTATATACTCATATACTATTTTGGTGTTGAATCCGAAAATATCTGTTTTGGCGTATATCTCATTCCGTTTACGAGATATACTATATTCATTCCAATTTTAAACTTAATTATTGAAACCCGTAGGCTCTGAATTTCTAACTTTTGCAGCGGTAATTTCAAAATTAAAGAATTTTTAATTTTTAATTCCTTTCAGCTGGTCTACGCGGTAGCCTATTCGCAGATATGTATAAAAGGAACGTCTGTCAACATTTAAAACTGGAACCTGAGTAGCTTTAAATGAGCAACACTGAAACGGTACTGAATAGTGCCATCGGCAGGGATTCCACATTCCCATCCAATTTGAGCCTTTCACGAAGAAAAACGGACCATAGAAAAGCTTCCAGCAGAGTTCTTTAAAAATCAAATTTTTTTTACTCTTCACTGACAGCAAAAAGAAAATCATAACAGAGAAAGTATGGAATATATTTTTCTTCAAATACTGAAGTGTTAATTAATATTCATGCTAAATTTCAATCCTCTAGCACAAATATTGTAGGAGTTAAGAGTGGTAAACGACATGCTGGACGGAGATCCGACCTGAAGTTATAAGGGTTTCCCGCGTATAGCCTACGAATGAAAACCCTTACAAAAAATTTAAGTTGATAAAAAGTATACTTCAGCCTGTAAATACTAGTTATTTAGATTTTATTTTAATGATCGTTTTTTAATTTAACTCGACTTTTACTTGTGGTTGATCGAAGGAGATTCAAAGAATTTCAAACATATATTTATTTTCAAATCAAGTGTTTATGAACATATTTATAATATAAAATCAATTTTTCCTTGAAGTTAAAATACATTATGCTCGTATACCTATTGAGTAGTTTTTTTTTCTTTATTTTTTTTAACTGGCTTAAGTTTTGCTAAATGAGGTGAAGAAATTTTATTTGATCTCATTATGTGTAGCATTGATGATGAACATCTTAAAATATTTCTTCAGAATTAGTTTTCATCCGATTGAAAGCAAAGTGAAGGAGCAGTGTAAAATTTTATTACTACATATTTTGATGACATTAAAAAAGAGTCATCACTTTCATATACTGTTTGAGGCATTTTAGATGAAGCACCAGAAATAATATCATAAGATCGAATATGTAAAATAAGAATTTTAAAAACTTATTCTTGTCTTCATAACGTGCAATAAGGCATTATCGTCACGATTAGTCAAGCAAGTGTGCGTTACGGATATCCCAATAATCGTAACTGATATTTCTCAAACGCAAAGGCACTAAATGCAGATTCAACTTCTTTTTATGGGACATAAATTATCTCTTATTACGTGTAAAATCGCGAGCCGCTAGAAAATTGAATTATTTCTATCAATTTGTACAATTTTGGTATCAAAGTAATCAGGGCTGTTGGAATACAATTTTTCAGGGTATGGGGTTTTTCTTCTTTATGGAGTGCGAAGGGAGAGGGATAGTGTGAAAAATATTTTCTGTTAGTAGTATAGAGAGACAACCCTACACGGAGAAAAATGGATGTTTAAATGTAGATGTTCAAAGGGTAAGATTGTTCCGCCTAACATGCAGATATTCATGCCAAACATCTACTATCTTTTTGAGATGTTAGGCGTAAAAATATTTTTATGTTAAACTGTAACATACTCAGATGTTAAAATCATCTGAACGCATGCGCATTGCGCATTCGAATTTCACGACTATATTTGACGGCTATATAATTTCGATATTACAATTATGGAATATTACAATTTTTGAACATTTTGAAAGAAAGCTATCCTTTATTAAAATTGTATAACGACTTTTGTCTGTCTACACGACGGAACAATGTTCTCAAGTTTGAGGTTATATTGACTCGAACACCTTTGAACATTTGACACGTGATTTGACAAAATGTTTGTGAATTTATAATAAAATATGAGTTTAAGTAACCTCAAATAGATAGAATTTTAAATGCAGATTACATATTATTCGTTCTCAGCTTACTTACCCCGTTTTTATTTTTTATTTTGAATTAAAAATATTAAACATAACCTCAGCTAGACTGAATGTATTATCTGATCGGCTTTTCATACCCTGTATCTGTTTTTCGTTCATGTACGAAAATTCAAGTTTAGTTTTAAATTCACAAATAAGTTATCAATTAATTCCTTAAATGCTCAGAAATAAGTAAATTCCTCAAATATTTACAGCCGTTAGTTGACATAACCATACATGTAATATTTCGAATATTTCAGGTTGAACATTTTGGATGTTTCAGAGTAACATCTCACTTTTGAATATCTACAGATCCTAACTTTGAACATCTAGATTGCTGTCCTATAGTTAAACATAAAATATGTTAACCCTGAAGATCTAAATGTTACGTTTAAACATCCATTTTTCTCCGTGTATAGTAGAAAATTAGCCTATACAGTAAATAATAATTAATTAAAATCGCTAATGTATGTAACAATAGTTACCGAGGCAACTTCATGCAATTGTTTTTTGTTTAAAAACTAAAATTAGGTCATTTTCGGCCAAAAAATGATACGTCTCAATTTTTTTATATATCTGGCGCAAAATAGGCCCAGATTTTTTCTAATATTATACCATTAAGCCATTTCCCTTTCGGGGTAGGCGTGACTTGCTCGGTTGGAAAATAGTAGTGTGTAGATGGGTATATAGGTATAAGGTAGATAGGTATATAGGTGTAAGGTATAGATATTTTATATTGATCTAGAATTAGTATCCAAGGTCTTTGTTTCAGGCGTCATTCATTCTATTGTCACTCTGTTTACAGACTATTTGTCGCCACACTTCTATAATTGGCGTAATTAGCGTATCAGGGTATGGAATATTTCATACCCTCTCTGATCTAGGATGTGGAGTACTCCATATTTCTCCAAATTACATTATTATTGTGTTTTTATGTTATAAATACTTAATTTTTGGCGTTAAAACCTAAAAACTCACGATTACTGGGAACTGTAGACAGTTATTCTCTCTGTGGTTTTTCTATTAACATTTATTTTTTCCTTTTTTGTTCCTTCCTGACAATTCTTATTTGAAAATTTATATCAATTTTGTTATTTTCAGTAGGGCTATAATATAAAATAATTAACACAAATTTAAACTCATAATGTTTTCAGTATTAAAACGGTTTAATAATATATTTTTAATAATACACTGCATAATGATCGAGTCAGATGTGGAAAAAACATTTATTATGGTTTTTATTGGCATTTTCGTTAATCTTCATAAACTGTCCCATTGTTCCTGAATGTCCGTAAAATCCTTGATATTCTTCAATATATGCACCTTATATTTTTTAATGTGATAGGCGATTTTTACCCTTTGGAGCCGATTGCGTAGTTGCATCATTAGCAGAATTATTTCTTTTAGGCTGGTCAGAAGTTGGTGTATCGTAATCCGACGCGTCGAATTCGGAGCAGTCTGAAAAAATGCAATAAAGAAATGCTGTAATGGTGATCTTAAAAAACTGTTTCAAAACTAATCTAGATAAAAATAAATAATTAAATAAAACTAAATCTACATCTTACTTGAATGATACTGTGTAACAGAATAAATTTGTACATATTAAAGAGCAAAGAAAACTTTCTGCTCTTCATTTTCATTGGTTCTGAACACGAATCTTTGAAATTTTTAACTCTAAACTTTTTACTTTAAAAATTAATAATACTGCTATCTATTTGAAATAAGCAAATATTCAAATTATTTAATTCTGAACACATCAATGATAAAATTACTCTATTTTCAAAGATTATTCTGGCCATACCACGCTGAAAAACCCAGTTCTCGTCAGATCACTGAAGTTAAGCAGCGTTGGACGCGGTTAGTACTTGGATGGGTGACCATTCAAGAATACTGACATGAGTGCTGTTGGCACATCGTGAGTGTGGTGAGCCCACACTTGTAGTTATTTATAACTACAAGAAAAACCTAGAAACACTACCCGAATCGGGTAGTGTCACGCCTACCTTGAAAGGGAAATGGTTTAATGGTATATATATATATATATATATATATATATTCTTACACTGTGCAAAACGAAACCACAATACATACTTATGTATTTTTTAATACTCGAAAGTGTATCCTGTGTACAATTTAAAATAGATCTCATTAGACTGAGATAAAAATTTTAAGATCTGGAAATCGATCCGGAAATTATCATAAATTTTTTTCGAGTCTCTAAAAACTTTCTCGCACTCAATTAACACATCCAAATTTCGAAAAATTTGATATATTTTTAGATTACAAAAAAATTACATTTACAATTTTTCCAATATTCCAAGAATAATGCTCAGGGTCTATTTAAAAATGTATGCAGGTCATAAAGGACCCAAAATGAAACTCTTCCGGGCTGTAGGCTGTTTTTTATTTCAAACATTTTTTTCTATTGATCCTATTCTTAACGTTATCATAATTACCAATATATGTAACGAAGATGATAAAGGCCACGAATAGAGCAGCAATAATGACCCTCATTTTGTCTCGATATGAGGAACTAACTTTTTTAATAGTTACTTCAATGTTATAACTGCATAAGTTTGGGAAGAAAGCTAGCTTATATAATGGGCAATATCTCATTATTTACCAATGACCAGGACCGGTTTTACCTGGGTGCGAAGGGGTGCACGGCACTCGGGCGTCAATCACTAAGGGGCGCCTTAACTTCCCCCTACTAAGTATTTAGATTGATAGAAAGTAATAAACAGAATGTAGAAAAATATTCCAGAGAACGAAAATACGAGGGTTTGAATGAGGGGCGGGGGGATCTATTATGCACTGCACCCTGGCGCCTGCTGTCTAGAACCGGCCCTGCCAAAGACCCTACTATCTTCTCCTTTTTGTTAAAGATAAGAAACATATGTTTGAATACAGATGAATTATGTGTCATTCCAGTAGAATGCAATAATACAAAACGTAAACAAGCTTAGGCTTCAAATATAAGTGACGTCACTTATGAACAAAGCCAGTGAAACCTTGGCACCTTCAAGAGCGCCGATGATCAAGACAATTAGCTTAATAGAATATTCCGGGTATAACCGTCGCAACTCCCTTATAAGGTCTTTATACCTCTCTTTCTTTTCTTTCTCCTTGGCTATGACGTTTTGGTCAGCTGGTGCTGAAAATTCGATAACGAACATGGTTCGTTTCTCGAAGTCAAGGAGAACTATGTCAGGCCTCGAGTGCACAACAGAAACAATTGTCAACAATATGAAGTTCCAGTATATACGGCACTTCTCATTTTCTACAATTGACTCTATTTCTCTAGGTGCGTTTAGCGGAGCGGTATTTAGGCTAATGCCGTAAGAGTGACAGAGATGGTAATAAAGTGCCATCATTGTGCCTTTGGATGTATAGGTCGTTCTCGCATGAGTTGGACAACTAGATAGTATGTGGCCTAGGTGTTCGGAGTGTGCATGACACGATCTGCAGCTATCTTCGGGAATACCTTGACTCAAAATGTGGCTGCGGTATTCTAAATTGGCAATGACACCGCCTTGACGCATCGAAATGAAACCCTCCGTGCCCGACTTCAATCCGGGTGATTTAAGGAAAGCAAACGTTAGCTCATACGAGATCGACTGATCCTCCAAATTTTTGTGAAAGATGCCGTGCATCTTCATGTCAAGGAGCTGTTCGCGGAAGTTTTTCTCCTGTGCTTTCTTAATCCAGGCCTTCAGGAGTGAATACTCCAGAGGGATATGCATTTTGCTCACCCCTGGCCCTGATATTGAAGTCAAGGCCGAGTGTTTCAGCAGCCTCCTCCGCTACTTTGTACAGAAACGCCCCTTTGCCCTCTTCTTCGTGTTTACGGACCATTTTAAGGAGAGGGTCTTGTCCATTTGCGACTATATGTGCTGTAACCAGAATAATCTTGTTGTGAAGACATTCAAGATTCAGTATTCCGCGACCACCTTGACGGCTTGAGATATAAAGTCGCGGGACACAAGACTTAAGGTGCATGAATTTGTTCATGTGCATAACCTTTCGGGACCCGATATCGAGGGATCCCTTCTAAGGGAGTTGCGACGGTTATACCCGGAATATTCTGTTAAGTTAATCGTCTTGATCATCGGCGCTCTTGGAGGTTCCAAGGTTTCACTGGTTAATAGCCTGAAAAGCATCCCTGCGTGTCAACAAAATGCTGAGACACTTGCGAGGAAAATGCAGAAGGCGGTCGTCCTTGGGTCGCTCCGTGTCCTCAGGGTCCACGAGACTTTTGCCGGATCACCGTATTCAATTCGTCGCAGACTGTAACCACCTATCTCACGGTCGTGAAACGGTGACTGCTAAAATTTTACGGCGATTTCGCTCGGAGCGGGTGCAATTTTTCAGAATAGCACCCGCTCCCGGCGAAATCCTGCGGTTGTCCTTATGACAAACTTTTAACTATATATTGTAACTGCTAACTTTTAGCCGTTCCTTGAGTCAAGGCTCTGTGCGACAACGCTGTCGATCCTCGCTTTCGAGAGGAGACAAAGGTAAAGGAGAGTTACCTAAGGCAAGAGAGAGAGAGAGAGAAAATCTCTAATGGATTTATGATCCTTGACAAGCAAAACTTTTCCCTTTGAAGAGTCTTCTTTTAAATTTGAAATATTTTTCGGAGAAGAATACACTCTATTCTACAAATTCAAATTGCAGCCTTTTTTGACCAGGTTAGAAAGAAAATCATTCAGTCTGTTTATAAGACCGTAAGATACAGTAGGAATTATTTTTATTGAACGCCACTTCTTGGACTAGGGTACAAACAGTCCTTGCTCTAATCGTCAGTGGTTATGCACAAAAAAAGATCAAAATTAGATTACACACGAAAGATCACACAGGCCGACGAAAATGACATATTTTTTGTACCCAAAGACCGGACTATGTGACCCCGAAGGATTTTGGTATCCTAACACCGAATCCGTTATCCAAATTTTTCCTATACGTCAGGTTTTTGAGATATCCTAACCTAAAAGTGCAAAAATGGCTATTTTTAGCCATATTTAAGGCAATATAACACGAATAGCAATTTTTTTCTTCTAAAAACTGCTAATGCCATCGTTTAGTACTTCTTTTTACCTTTCATTTACATTTTTGCTCATCTCAAATCGATTTTTTTTTTCGAGATATGACACACACAATTTTATTCACTTTCTTCGCCTTCTTTGCTAGTTTTTCATTGTGGAACTGAAATGGTTAATGCGCGATATCTCGGAGAGAAAAAATTGGTTCCAGATGATCGAAAATGGAAGATAAAAAGAAGTACTAAACAATGGCGTTAGCAGATTTTAGGGAACAAAATTGCTGATCGTATTATATTGCCTCAAATATGGCTAAAAATAGCCATTTTTGCACATTTAGGTTAGGATATCTCAAAAACCTCATGTATAGGAAACATTTAGACAATGGATTTGTTTTTAGGACACCAAAATCCTTCGGGGTCACATAGTCCGGTCTTTGGGTACACATTTTGTCGGCCTGTATTATTCGCGTGTAAAAGTGGTCTTTTACACGCTCGAAAAATTGTTGAATGCTTGAGTAGCACCGCGAAGATCTACTGTAAAGGAGGATAGTCAAAAGCGCCAGAAAATATTCTAACATTTTTAACAATCGTTTCCCAGAGAGAAGTATGGGACAGGACAAGAGAAAAAGGAAACTCCAGCCACCCCCAAGGTACTCTCTTCCAGATCCTTGCAGCTCGCCCGCAAGTCTTCAACTCCTCGTTTTCGGTTACACAACGAGTTTTATAAAACGCCTCGCGTTTCTTCCTTCCTATATTCGCGTTGGAGATCTTAGTGTGAGCCGTGAGGCTGCGGAGTTTGTGCTCTAGACATTCTCCTGAGTGATGCAGAATTTCGTGAAGCTCACTCAGAAGAATATCGTTTTGCCTATTTCCAGGTTACCCCTTTGTAACTCGCAGGTTACAATATACATATATTGAATCAATTCAGTTACAGATTTTCATTTATATTATACTTGTTTGACGAACATATAGAAAATTACAATTTTAATTTTTTTTGAAGAAAATTGTTTAGGGTTCTAGCCGTTCAGACCCACAGATTCTGAACTTTTGAATTAAAAATAACTAATTCATAATTACAAATTTTTCATTTCTCAAAGTTAATCCTTCGCATCTGTTAACTGTCCCATTTCTGAGTCCAAGAAGGTTTGCCTTGAAACAAGTTTACGCCGACTTGAAATCACCCTGCTAAGACCATAAAAGTGAGACATCTGATTTCTCGTCTTAGTTTTCAGACGCAGCCAGACATCGGTGTCTTGGAGACGAACTCATGACATCACCAAGTCGAACTCAAGTAGAAGCATTTTTACTAGGGCTAGTGAGTACCTTCTCATTTAGGAAAACTACGTACAAATTATTTTGTAATGTTAGTCTACATTCTAGATTCAATGGATATTAAAAGAATGAAATGGAATTGGGTGGATTTTAATGGAATTATAGTTGAACTCAATCCTATTAAATGGAATACAATGAAATACAACGCAATTCAACGAAAGCAGATAAAATTTCGATGCAACCTGATTCAATTGAATGTTATTCAATCAAATTTAAAAGAATTCAAGAGAGGCCAATGTTTTTCAATGGAATTTAATGAAATCTAATGAAATTATATTTAATCCAATAAAATTCATTTGAATCAAATGAAAGTCAATTGAATTCAATCTCATTCAAAAGAATTCAATGGAGTTTGATATATATTTGAATTTAATTCCAGTGATTACAAAAAATTCCGCATAATGTTGATTATCTAATTATTATTTATTAATGTAATATAAAAGGTGAATACGCAAAGGTGGATAAAGACTTAAGCCATTTATGGTTATGACCATATTCAAGGTTAAAAGTAATTTTCAAATTGGACAAAGATAAAATGCTTTTATCTGCATTCTAGATATTTTACAACGGTTCAGACTTTATTGTATAAGCTCTTCAGAAATGATTGAATCTATACTGAAGGCAAATGTGAAAAGTCATCTGAAGTAAATCAAGCAATTTTGACTATTAGCCAAAATTTCTCGATGGAATATTCAAGATTATACGTCAACAAGCTTCATGCAAGAGACAAGTTATATTTATTTTCTTATTTCCCATATACAGCACGCAAAATAAATATTTTATTCACATGGCAAGTGTTGAATAATACCTAGACCAAAATTGATTCAAAAAGTTTGAAAGACAAATTGAAAGCAAGCACACAAATTGAGTGAGCAAGCGTCCGTTTCCCTATTGCTGTGAACATTTATTTTTCTCTTTTCCTGCCCTTCAAGAAAATCTATATTTTAAAATTTCAATCAACCTTCTTCTTTTCAGTAAGGCTCTAATATAAAATAATTGACACAAATTCCAACTTATAGTGTTTCCATCAAGCAAAAGGTTTATTGATTTTTTTTGGATATAATGTAATGATCGAGATAGATGGAAAAATACTTATTAAATATATACCTACACGGAGAAAAATGGATGTTTAAATGTAGATGTTCAAAGGGTAAGATTGTTCCGCCTAACATGCAGATATTCATGCCAAACATCTACTATCTTTTTGAGATGTTAGGCGTAAAAATATTTTTATGTTAAACTGTAACATATTCAGATGTTAAAATCATCTGAACGCATGCGCATTGCGCATTCGAATTTCACGACTATATTTGACGGCTATATAATTTCGATATTACAATCATGAAATATTACAATTTTTGCACATTTTAAAAGAATCAAAATTAGCTATCCTTAATTAAAATTGTATAACGGCTTTTGTCTGTCTACACGACGGAACAATGTTCTTAAGTTTGAGGTTATATTGACTCGAACACCTTTGAACATTTGACACGTGATTTGACAAAATGTTTGTGAATTTATAATAACATATGAGTTTAAGTAACCTCAAATAGATAGAATTTTAAATGCAGATTACATATTATTCGTTCTCAGCTTACTTACCCCGTTTTTATTTTTTATTTTGAATGCAAAATATTAAACATAACCTCAGCTAGACTGAATGTATTATCTGATCGGCATTTTATACCCTGTATCTGTTTTTCGTTCATGTACGAAAATTCAAGTTTAGTTTTAAATTCACAAATAAGTTATCAATTAATTCCTCAAATGCTCAGAAATAAGTAAATTCCTCAAATATTTACAGCCGTTAGTTGACATAAACATACATGTAATATTTCGGATATTTCAGGTTGAACATTTTGGATGTTTCAGAGTAACATCTCACTTTTGAATATCTACAGATCCTAACTTTGAACATCTAGATTGCTGTCCTATAGTTAAACATAAAATATGTTAACCCTGAAGATCTAGATGTTACGTTTAAACATCCATTTTTCTCCGTGTAGGTTTTTATTAACATTTTCATTGGTTTTCTTGAATTTCCCGGTGTTCTTGAATATCCCAGTTGTACAGATTTCCTGACGCGTCCAGAAATAATCCAGGAGTGCCATACCATCCTTGATATGTTTTGCCGACTGTGCATCTTATTTTTTTTTAAGTCTTATTGTTGCATACGTGGGTCATAATAATATTTACAATAACATAATATAATATCATATTTATTTATTAAGTCCTAGGGCTAAAGAGCCCTCTAATGATCTTTTTGAACCGTTTTCTTGCCTCTATTATTTTTACTATTTATAGAATAATGAATTACTGGGTGACTAGAATGACCACTTGGAATTGAGTAATCCACGTCCAATTTGTAGCTTCACTTTGAAAATGAATTATTATACTTTATATTTAAAATGGTTAAATATTAAAATTATTTAATTTTAGACACTTAAAAGAATACAATTCCTCTCTATGTTTAGCGATTTGTCTTAACATTTAGAAAGTTTGGGTACATTTACATTATTTTTTTAAAATGCATACATAATATAAGACGTTCAAAGAACAATCGTTTGAAAGGTTACTTCTTCATACCACACGAGAGATTTTACAGTTTACAATTTCGCATTAAAGTTTGAAAAGGTAGATCTTACAGTTTGACAAACTCGCGGCTTAGTGTATCGAAACTGTAAATATTACAATTTACTGTTTTCCGTATTTTTTTGAAATCTTGCTTTAAACTCACCGCTAAATATAGAAATTTGGTCCTAAAAATTGGTAAAACTCAGAAGCAAATCCGACTCTTTAAATCTCGGCTAAGAATACGAATAAATATTACATGATTTGTAAGTAATTATAACTAACATGTACTCATAGAATAGAAATTTCTATGGAGGTGAAAAATACGAGATTCATCGTTTGCGTTCATTTGTTATCAGATGTAACGTCAGCTGTCAAAACATATGTGGGAGAAACCACAGTACAAACCAGTACGAGGTGGATCGAAAAACGTTTGAAGTCATAAAATTGCATGGAAATGTGGAGAAAGTATTATGTACCAAATTAAGGCTGGAAAATTAATTTCAAAGATAGCAATGCCATCACATGAATTACACATATTAGCAATTTGTCTTATATTTTATACTTTTTTTAAATGTTGCAATTTTATTCAGATATTCTGGTACGACGTGAATATTGACATTTTAAGTCTTTCCGATTAGTTTTCGAAGGACATTGTGTATGGTTTCGTGAAACAATATTCCAAAACTGTTGTCCAAAAACATTGATTTATACAGTGATTTCTTATGCAAAGAGGTGTAAGTTAATTCAATTTAACAAATATAATTGTTCAAACAAATTATTATTGTTTATGACTATCTTCTCCTATATTAATGCTGGATAGTTGCGGTTTTTTAGGAAATTTTCCACTTTTTGTAAGCTTTTCACACTGATAAAAATGAATAGTTGGGGCTACTACCTTTTTATTAGTAAAGCATTCATTGGTTCTTACAACTGTTCAGTTAGTAACACCAACTAACCAAGTAGTCGGTTTAGGAAGCCGTTTGTAGTACTCGTGACTAGTTTACATTAGTAACGTTTTAGTAGTCAGAGTTACTAATAAATTAGTCATCTGTACTACTAATTGATTTTTCTGACAAATTAAAGTAGGTGGCTTAACTGTTTTATTTGCTACCGTGGTTGGTACGACTGAGAATGCGACAAAGGTACCAACATACCTGCGGTAAAACGAGGGAGAACGTTTAGACATGGCCGTCATAACTCGTTGCTCACTTGATGTCTCGTTCATCATTTATTGATGGAAGTGTCAGAAGTGTTGCAAAGTTTAGGCTTCGGGGATTATATCGAAGCATTTGAATGTATTTATAAGAAATTCAACAATCCAACGAGTTTTAAGTTTTACTTGAAATCCTAACCTACAAAGTGCATCTGCAATTAGAAAGATCCCAGTGGGCATAGAGACATATTTTTTTAGAACGTCTTATCAGCTTAAATGACATCAGCGTCCCTAAGATATCACAAAAAAAAGATGCCCGCGTGCCCACTGTGATCTTTTTAATTCAGATTTCGATAGTATAGTGACAGATATTTTAATTAGTCCCTGTGAAAAAAAGAAAATAGTTATACCTACAAATTTTTTAGTAGACATGACAAACTATATTAGTAAGTTCAACTACCTACAGACAGTCGTTTTGACAAACTGAAATAGTTAGTCTACCTAATAAAATAGTAACGGCAACTACTCGTTCCCCAACTAACAAAAATAGTTCTCACTACTAACTAAATAGCAGTACCATTATTTACTAACTAAAATAGTTGTCCCAACAATTTTATTAGTTGTCCCAACTAATCTTTTTTTTCAGTGCACTTAGTGAGGTAATAATTAATGCAAATCTAAAAACAGAATTGTTTAAACAATTCATTACTGTTTATAACTATCTTCTCTTAGATAATTGCTAGAAATAGATTTAATGCTTTCACGATGCTTCATTGTAATAAATTTAAAGGGGGTTTTCTGGTTTCAATCGTGTGCAAAACTACGAATCTTGCCGACGTTTCATGAACATTGCACACGTTTAAAACCCGAAAACCTCCTTTAAATTTATTGTAATTGCTAGAAAGTTACGGGTTTTTCTGAAATTTTTAATATGGCTTTGGCTTTTTAGTTACGAACAAATAATAAATAAAAAATAGAATAATTTTTTAAGCAATCCTTCTTTTTTGCAAATATATATTTTTGCAACACCCACCTCTAAAGTTGACGTTTTCATGCTTCTAAATTGTGCCTAAAGGACCTTATTTGAGCAGACTGTGTGCGAATAATTTTCGCGCATGCGTAGTTTGAAGATGGCTTAATTTAGGCACGGGTGAAAAAGTTGCGCATGCGCATTTTCGAGATGAGGTACTTTAGACACTGGCATAGGTAACTTTAAACACTGGTGTTGGTATCTTCTTGAAATAAATTTATATTTAACTTGAACAAATGTTTTATTGATTGAAGTTTTGTTTTTAGGGTTTCGTAGCCCCCCCCCCCCGGCAAAAGAGCATAAACGCCAACATTTTTTTGAAATAATTTTTTTTCCACAAAATTTTTTTCAAACAATTTTTTTGTTTCCAAATTTTTTTTTCAAAAATTTTTTGTCACCAAATTTTTTTCTGCACAAAATTTTATTTCCAACATTTTTTTGCCGACTCATGCTTCGAGCCTCCGGCTTATGCTGCAAAATTCACACTCGCACACAATCACCTATTTTGCGCACTTGTATCACAAATAACTATTTTGAAATAAAACAGATATTTTCAATATTCTTCAAATGTTCTATATGGATCATAGTATAAATGTTAATTTTCCGTGAAATAGTTACTCTGAGCCGTTTAGTTTAAATTAATATTAATAATTATATTTATTATTCGTTCCTAACTAAAAAGTTATGACCCGTAATAAATTGCGTTCACAATTTCGTTTTTGCTTCCTGATAGAGGAAGCTTTGTAATGGTAACATTTTTCAAAATTTTTAAATTCATTTAACTGAACCTTCCCCAATTTAAAAATGTGTAATACAATGTTCTAAGCAATTGTCCGGATGTGTGTGTGTGTGGATGTGTGTGTAAGTGTGTGGATGAGTGTGCGGATGTGTGGATGTGTGTACGGATGTGTGGATGTCACACTTTGCTGTGAACACGATAACTTGAAAACGGTTGCAGATAAATTGATGAAATTTGAAGGGCTTATTTTTCCGACTAATATCTTGAAACTGACCAAAGGGTTTCTAAAAATATTTGTTGCATTTTTTTTCACTTAATAATATTTTAAAAATCGGTTTTTATAGTAAAACTTTTTTCATTGACATAATTCAAAGTTGATGCAAGAACATAAAAGATTCCTTGGTTCGAGTAGGGAAGTTATGGTAATTTATATATTTTAAAAATCGTTTTTTTATAGTAAAACTGTTTTCGTTAACATAATTCAAAGTTGATGCAAGAACAGAAATGATGTATTTATTCAAGTCGAATCGATTGACCTATAATATTAATAAATTTTATTGAAGAGTAAGGAAGCTATGGTAATGCATAATATTTGAAAATACGGTTTTTTATAGTGAACGTTTTTTCTTCAACATAATTCAAAGTTGATGCAAGAATATAAAAGATTCCTTGGTTGGAAACGAATCGATTGACCAATAATATTAATACATTTTATTAAAGAGTAGGGAAGTTATGGTAATTTATATATTTTGAAAATCGGGTTTTTATAGCAAAAATTTTTTCATTATCATAATTCAAAGTTGATGCAAGAACAGAAAAGATGTGTTTATTCAAGTCGAATCGATTGAACTATAATATTAATAAATTTAATTGAAGAGTAATGAACCTTTGGTACTGCATGATATTTGAAAATACTGTTTTTTTTTAGTGAAACTTTTTTCTTCAACCTAATTCAAAGTTGTTGAAACAATATAAAAGATTCCTTGGTTCGAGACGAATCGATTGGTCTATACTATTAATATATTTTATCAAAGCGTAGGGAAGTTATGGTAATTTATATAATTTAAAAATCGGTTTTTTATAGCAAAACTTTTTTCGTTAACATAATTCAAAGTTGATGCAAGAACAGAAAAGATGTGTTTATTCAAGTCGAAGCGATTGAACTATAATATTAATAAATTTTATTGAAGAGTAAGGAAGCTATGGTAATGCATAATATTTGAAAATACGGTTTTTTATAGTGAAAGTTTTTTCTTCAACATAATTCAAAGTTGATGCAAGAATATAAAAGATTCCTTGGTTGGAAACGAATCGATTGACCTATAATATTAATACATTTTATTAAAGAGTAGGGAAGTTATGGTAATTTATATATTTTGAAAATAGGTTTTTTATAGTAAAAATGCTGATTTTTTTTGTACTCTACCCAATTCTGAACGTGAAAACATTTTCAGAGGCTTAAACAAATTTCAGGATAATTTCCAGAGCTTTAATTTTTTTAAATTGTGGTCCATAAAAATTAGATTTTCTTCTACATACTCAAATAAAAAATTATCGTTATTTCTAGAAATAGGGTGTGTTTTTTAGCTTTGGAAAAAAGTAGGTATTAACATTTACGATTTTTCCAATATACTGAGAAAAACGAATTTTTTAAACTTATTATGGCCCGCGAAACCTCAGGATATTGATAAATCTATTTCAAAATTTACACAGATTATAAAGATCTCAAAATAAAAGTTTTCCATGCTATAGGTTGTTTTTGATTTCAAACTTTATTTTCTCGATCCATCCTATTCTTAACATTATCATAATTACCAATATATGTAACGAAGATGAAATAGGCGAGGACAAGAGCAGCAATAATGACCCTCATTTTGTCCAGGTAGAAGAAAATGTCTTTTTTATTATTACTTCAATTATAACTGCCGAATTTTTTAAAGAAAGCTGGCTTATATAGTACGCAGAGACTATTCGTTCATATCTCATTATTCACCAAAGATGATACGTATACCTATATCCTATAATCACTGTGCGTTGCACATTGGAAAAACAATTAACATATACGTAGGAAGATGTGAATGTTGTTGTAATTTTCAATTTAGTATAATTATGTGATTGGTAAGTGTTTCTTTTTTGTACAATGCCTTTTGACACCTGTTTTGGATCAAAAAGTGATACACTTTTATGGGATTGTGTACATACATTTTTTGGACAAAGGGAAACTATTTATTATTCGAAAATATTTGTTCTTCAACAATATTATTTATGGATGAAGGACATTAATTCAAAAGACTTAAATGTTTTTTTTATCCGAAAAATTTGTAATGCCTAAACCTAATAACATGAAGATAAGTAATGAAGTAAATAAAGTAAATAAAGTATATAAATAAATGAAGTATGTAAATAAAGTACGTACATTTCAAAGAAGATGAAATATTAACAGTCGAAGGCCTTTATCACGTGCGTTTCAAATCCATAAGAAAGTCTAATAATATAAAAATGGCCGTGCCTAGGATCACCGAACTTCGGTGATAGTAGAGTAAATATGTTCGGTGAGCCTAGGGAAACTGCAAGGGGCGGCTAGGTTCACCAAAAAACGGTGAGCGTGGACCAAACATTTTCGGTGTCCCTAAATAATTCGTATACAAAATTAATTCTATTAAATTCTATGGAATTCCATGAAATTTAATGGAATTAAATTTAAATTTCATACTATTCAAAGGAATACAACGGAATTTCATGAAAGCAGATGCAAGTTCGATGCATATATGAAATTGTACCGAATTCAATGTAATTAAAAAAATTCCAAGGAATTCCACAGAAACCAACGGAATTCAATGAAATATCATTGAATTCAATGAATTTATTTTTTTATTAATTTAATATGAAGGTAGAATACGCAACACAAAAAATTGTTGCAAAAAATTTACAAGACGAATTCGAGAAATTCTGAGAAAGAGAACGGTCTTTCGTCTATTATCATTCATTTTTTAAATTTTCTGTTCAAACTGTTTTCGCATGTAGATAGGGACAGTGCATTAATTTTTTTTATGGGCATTACTTTACAGATATTTCAAAACTATTAAAAAAAATTTTTAAATAGAGCAGAAATACATACTTTTAAAAATAATTTTTTTTTATATCCGGAATTAAGTTTTGATTTATAGAAACTGCAATTATTTCTTATTAGTAAATTTTGAAATACTTATCAAGTTGTGAACCAGAATTGGAATTATTAACTAATATTTTGAACTAGATTAGTTTGAATAAAAAGAAATAATTTTAGAAATACATTCGTTCAAAAGACTGAAATATCTTTTTTTATCAGCAAAATTTGTAATACCCAAACCTAATAACGTGAAGATAAGTAAGCAAATAAAGTACTTCAGTTTCAATAAAGATGAAGCGATGAACCATCCAAGCCTTTTTTAAGTGCATTTCTAAACCGCAAGGAATTCAAATTAAATATTATCGGCTCAACTTATCAAATCGAAATGTAAATTTCTTCAGTCTCATCTAATAGAATCCATCAATTAATTTTTGCGCATTTTAAATTCAAAAGGCCTAGATTTTTATGTAGTTGCATATAGCAAAATTCTGAAGAGTATTTTCATCAGGGTTGGCCTTCTTTTTCTTCGCATTCGACAACAGAAACGTGAAACATATCTTCATTCAAGAAATGAAGTGGTAGACCTATAATTTATCCTCTTGCCGCGGTAATGGACGGACAGCCATCTTAACTGACAGCATACGGGTTTCCTATACGAATGCCTAGAAATCGCTTCAAAATAATTTAAAATGACAAAAAAGTTAATTTAACCGTATTCAGCGTAATTAAACTTAATTGAAGGTAAATTATTTTAAGTTCAAGATTATTTAATCTAAATTTAAATGAATTAAACGAATTTCAATATAACTGAATTAAGTAAAGCGCAACAGTAACTAAACAAATTAGTGGGCTTATTTCGTGTATTAAAATGAAACTCAGGAAAAACATTCTCGAGTGGTAATAACTAAATTAATACTTTACGGGTCTAAAGAGAAGAACACTGGTGGGATCCCGGAGTCATTTATTTTACATTGAAACTATCTGCATGAAGTTGCACTTTTTCGAAAACAAGATACCTCAAGTCCACGAATGAATCTACCTTCGTGCTCAAGTCTACAGTAATATCTGCAAAAAATGATACCTTAAAAAACTCTACCTTTTACAGTGATAGATTGGACTCAATTAAATTCGTAGTTCTTCATTTATCATGTACAAATAAAGACATAAAAATGACAAAATTAGATAAAAACCAAATTTTGTAAGTTCTGTTTTTAATGGTTTTAAGTTATTGAAGTTACTATTTATCGATAAATATTAGTCTTGATATTAATAATTAGAAATATATAGAATACATGCCTCCTTTCAACCGCAAAATGAATTTTAAAAATATTAGAATGACAATAGTTGGCTAAATAGCGTTCAAGATCATTTAGTTTTTCCTCCCAAAACACATAAAATGTAAAGTATATTTTAACCTCCATGAAACATATTATGTAAAGATAGTATATTATACAAAGGTTAACAACCATGGCCTCATCATTTTTATTTTTGCTATGCAATTATACGCCTTTCATTTTTGCACCATTACTATGCGATTCTATCTATCGACCCTGAGTGTATATGTAATGTTAAGTGAAAGATCAAAGATGAACAAATCACTGGAGTTGTACACGCATATAGTAGTAGAGTTGTATGACTGTATACCTATTTTTATGTGCATTGGTATGTAAGATGCAGCGGGAAATTAAAAAGGAAATTAGGGCTTTTCTGGATGTGTATATAAGAAAGGTTTCACAAGAGCCTACAAAGAAATAGAAATTCAATGAAGACAAAATTAAGAAAATAAAACACGTGATTGCATTTTTCCCTCCTCGAAATTAGCAGTGACATGGAGTCAAGATTTCGGAACCGCCTGGAGGGATCTGCAAATGATATCTCCCCCCCCCAACCCCGAATCTGGCTCTCGGGAGACCTCTAATGAAGGCATTTAGGAATGGATTTTTCCAATACATATTTATTAGTTAGTAAACTTACCATGCTCATTTCTCGTTGTAGTTGTTTAATTTTAATATTGTGATTAATTGTGAGCCATTCGTGGTTGTTGTTAGTTTTATTATAGATTCTGATATTTAGGAAACGTAAGATTGTGCTAGCTTTTTAAAATGTACAATTGACCCGCCCCACGCTAGAATTATTACTCGCAGAAAATAGCTGGGCTATTAGTAGTGAGAAATAAATGGCTATAATCAGCACCTTCTTTGATTAGCGGAAAAATACACAAGCATGAATGTATTATGCATATCTTATTTATTAGTGCATATAAAATAATATCTGACACGTGAGCGCCATTCGTGATGGGCAGGTGAACTAATATGGCAGCACTCATTGTCTTTCATATCTCTGCGCCATGGTCCTAAAATTCATCATTTCGGCCTACAGAGTTGACCGAACCTGCTCTACTGATTACTGAAGTACATTGAGCGCGGACGCTGGAGATACACCGGCGCCTGGCCATAACAGCGTCGACCACTGCCTACACGATTTGGTGTCGCGTGCAATCAGTGGCACCAGCCGCTTCGGTCAGTCGTGTAACGTGTATGTGTGACTGGCCCAGCGGCCAGCGCAGTCGAGAACCCATCATCAGGTTTCACCCTCATTTATTGTAACTACCCGAACTACCCTTATAGCACGGAACGTTCCTGGAATTTGCCTGGAACTTTCTGCGGGCACCTTCGGTACGTTCCATGAAAGTGTCAAATGTTATTTTTAACAACAAAAATCTCGTAAACCGTAAGAAATAGGTAAACATGGATGTTATCCTTAAGTTTTGAGTATACTATTCTATAATATGATATCCGTATTATAAACTGACATCGATTTTTACCTATCTCTTACGGTTTACGCGATATTTGTTTTTAATAATAACAATAATGGTAAGACCCCTTTAGGTTTCAGTCGGACGTTCCTGGAAAGTTTCGAAGGGGCGGACATTTGATACTTTTATGAAAAGTTCTGTGCTATTAGGGTAAAGGATATCGGTATTTTAGAGTCGAAATCAGTCGGAATTACAGGATTAATTATAATCAGTTAGTTGAATTTATTTCCTTTAATAAATGAGGCAAAGGAAAAGAAATATCGTTGACAGATGATAACATTATAAAAAGGAATATATAATCCGCAGGTAACGAGGTTGTGTGAATCGTCATAGAAAATAAGCGCAAACTTATCAAGTTTGCAAACTGGTAAGCGTGTTGTCAACAAGCGAGCAGAGATCGATTCAATCATATATATCACAATGATTGATTTGATGATTCTAAACACAGGCATCGATATAGAATTCCATACATATAGATTCCCATGTAGGTTCCCACATCTGTTCCCATATGGGTTCCCACATAGGTTCCTAACCCCTTTCGTGTCACAATTTGCCTATACGATATTAAATAGAAATTAATATGGATTCTAATATAGGTCTCTATATAGGACTCTATGTGGGGATTTTCATTTTGGATAGGGTACCTTCCTGGGTTTCTCTTCAGCTGTCTTAGCCCCAATATCCATATTTAGGGTGTCAGGGGACTTCGACGGATCGGATGATCTACCGCTCATCGGCCGTTTTGCCGCTTCTCCATACCTGGTTCATTCCACATCGAAGATGCTCTATGTGCGCTTCCTGGACTGGTATCTGTTCTGCAGATAACTATAGGATCTAATTCATGCTTTAACAGCTGCACTTGAGCTGCCCTGCGAATGTTTACGAAATATTCAATAATGCTGTCTTCAATTCCTTTAGACTGATGGGACGTACAGAGCGAACTCGTTAAGGGGTCACAGAGAAAAGCAGTCGTATAGTTACGATTTTAATAACCAAGGTTTCCTTGTTATCAGAGAACTGCAGCAGGAAAATGTGATGGCTCTGGATATGGTATCCCTTGGAAATGCAGATGAATTAGATCCTATGACTATGCCTTCTCATAGGACCAATTCCTGACGGCACTGTCCTCGTGCAAACTTAAATCTGCGCCTAGCATGCGAGGTAATGTGTGAGATCATCCAGGTTCTCTCAGAACCTTTTGCAAAGGCCGATATATCATAATGCCCTAAGGAAGAAAACAATGTTTGCGCTCACCCTGTATAATAAGGGCACATTTAATTAAGTTCTGCCTGGAAGATTGATTATGACGAGCTGAAGGATGTTACGGTTCTTGTGTGGATGGCTTTGTGGTGTGGGGGTGCCTCAAGGGGATGTGATTTGCCCCCTTTTATTTGGATTGTCCCTAAGATGTTTTAGGGATTATTTTCCGGCTGAAGAAAATGACAACGTTGTATATGTACGTTCTTGTATGTACAAATTCTATCACAGGGGCTTGCGATCTTTTCAGACGAGCGGTTGAGAGGTTGCCTTCCTGGTTGGCCACTCCGGGCCTTTTCATTTGCATGTCCAAACGTCAGATATACGTCTTCACGAGGGCTATAGATCTGGATGGAGGAAATTGCCTAATGTCATTACTCGGGATAAGACTGGGGTCCAATTTCAGCTTACCTTCAGATATCTGGAAATTGCTCTTTATAGGTAGATGACCTGACGGTTTCCTCATATCAAGTACATTCCGGCCAACCCGGTATGAAGACTTGCATTCAAAGGTATTACACATGTCAATACATAGGAATGCCGTTTCTGTCCTTCCATTTTTAATCCCCGTTCAGGCAGTGAAAATATTCAGATTCCAATCCCTTTCAGAGGCGGCCGGAGCTGCCAAACGTAACCTGAAATTAATTAAAACGGAGTGTCTCGTCGTCCCGAAATTCGGGATGAGTAGTGAAGTATATTTCATAAGCTTGGCTAGTCGTCCCGAATTTTCGGGACGACTAGTCTATCCCCTTTTCCAACTCCCCCAATTTTTCGGGACGACTAGCCACAGCCTAATTAAAAACACGGTTTTCATTTGACGCATTAGAAGGCGCTTCAAAAGCATAATATTTGCAAAATCTGGTAGGATTGTACATAACAATACATCACATTATCACAAAACTCTCGCTTTAATAAAATGTGAACAGTTAAAAAAATATAAAATCATTATCAACAAATTTAAAAAATTAGTTTTCATTACAGCTACCTGTGTAGTAATCAATCTTGACAACGTAAAATGACTAATACTGTGATTCTTCTATTTCATGGTCGATTTGGGGTACCCAAAATTATTCAGGAAAATATTGTCGCCACTGGATATAGAAAGGGATTTAGTTTAGGAGATAGCTTCTACTACTATGGAGATTCAAAACGCGCGGACAAAGCTGTATCGAAGAGGATTCAATAATTTTCTTTTACCATTGAACAGGAAATTTTCGAATACTTTTCAATGCAAGCCTTCTTACCGGGAAGCCCTCCAGAGTCGTAAATGTTTTTCTTCTGCTAGGTTCTAAAATAACTCCCAAAAAAGATGAGTCCTAAAGAAATGTCTTCAGTTTGCGCAAGGTCACTATATGTTAAAATAAAGAATAATAGATTTCTCATTGCCGAAGGCTCGAAAATGGTTATTTCTGACTCGGATAAACCGTAAAAATGCATATTGTTTCCACATGCTGAGTATAGACGCAATGGACAAATGTCCTGTTGTTTGAGCACTCATTTTAAAGTGACTGATAATCGTAAAACTTACGAAATATTAGATATTTTGAATATAACAAGCCCAAAAATGGTTATTTTTGATATACACAAGCGGTAAAGAATGCATATTTTATCCACATACTAGGGCAGATATAACCATTTTTGAACTTGTAATAGTTAAAAATATCTACGATTTTGTAAATTTTATGATTATCTGTCACTTAAACATGAACGCGCGAACACAGGACATTTTTCCATTTGGTTTATGGTGAGCAGGTATATATTTCAATACTATATGCATTTTTAACCGCTTATCTGGATCAGAAATAACCATTTTTGAACTTGTAATAGCTAAAAATACCTACGATTTCTTGAGTTTTACGATTATCTGTCATTTTAACATGAACGCGCGATAATAGGACATTTTTCCATTGGGTTTATACTAAGCAGGTATATATATGTGGATACAATATGCATTGTTTTAACGCTTATCCGGATCAGAAATAACCATTTTTGAGCTTTAAATATATAAAAATATCTACGATTTCGTGAATTTTACGATTATTTGTCACTTTCACATGAACGCGCGAACATAGGACATTGTTCCGTTGAGTCTATTCGAATCAAGTATATACAGTCGAACATGGATAAGAAGAAACTGGATTGGAGCCTTCAAAGAATTGACGCCGTGCCGCGGTTTCGGATGAGAGGAGCCGCGGGGCCGAAAGCGGACGTCGTTCGTGGTCAGCTTGAAGCTTGAAGCCGATTGAACCGATCGGATTTTTTTCGTGCGATTGAATGCGCCTGTAGGGTACCCCTCTTTGACCTTGACAACAGCGCCATCTGACACGCGAGCTATTGGGTATCTCGAAGTTATTACAGCAATGTTAACGAAGAAGAGCAGTGAATATCAATTTATTTTAACCAAAAATGTTATACTACGGTTTAAAATTAAATTATTTACCATGAGGTTTCTTGTTAATATTTAATTGAAATTCAAATTTCTTCTCAATAGATCTGAATTGGTCGCGCTGTCGTAGCTACCGAACAGGCGTATTCGAAACGATGGCTTTGAAACCTCTTGTGTTATCGTATTGGATAGACAGAGAGAGTATGATCGTTTCGAAACGAAAAGTATGACTTGTCATTGGAATCCAAGCGGATCTTCTCTATCTACCTCATACGATAGAAAGAGAGATCTCGAAACCATCGTTTCGAATTCGATCACACCTCGTTGTCTATCTCACAAGGCAGAAAGAGAGGTCCGCCCACTTCAGCGTTTTGTAACCTCAAACTGTCTAGTGTTGACGTAAGACTGTGTTTTTCGTGGACAGTTAATCTAATATTTATAGAAGTAAGTGATTTTATGTTCAACTACTTCTTCGTATATCTGGCTATGCAACAGCATAATGCGTCATTTTGGAAAGCGTGTATGCTTCCCACTTGAAGTGTTTTGCGAAATGTTTTGCTTATGCACACATAGTTACAAAATAGTGATGTGCTTTCCGATACTGCTGTCTTCGAATGGTTTAAGTAAGCGAGAGACAGAGCTGATTCAGTATCCGGACCGATTATTATTCAAGAGAAAGCTCTCATTTTAAACGGGATACTCAACGGTCATTTCCGTTGAATATTTTGTTTAACCTTGTATTAGAATTAGAAAAAAACCCAAAAAAATGTTTAAATATTTTTTACTACGCAAGAAAATCCAACAGAAATGGTTCACACGGCCCTGGCGTTTACGTTCAGAGGGCCTCTGGATTTGAGCCGAAGGTCAGAACTAATACCGGGCTCAAATCCAAATTCTACTGCATGTGGATACAATATGCATTTTTTACTGCTTATCTGGATCAGAAATAACTATTTTAGAGCTTGAAATAGTTAGAAATATCTACGATGTTGCGAATGTTACGATTATCTGTCACTTTAACGTGAACGCACGAACATGAGACCTTTTTCCATAGGGTCTATACGAAGCAGGTATATATGTGCATACAATATGCATTTATTTACCGCGTATGCAGGTTAGAAATAACTATTTTTGAGCCCTTTGCGCTGAGAAATCTATTATTATTCCATATTTTGACATATACCGACCTTGCGCGAACTGAAGGCATTTTTTTAGAACTCGTCTTTTTCGGGAGTTATTTTGGTACCTACCAGAAACTTTTTAGTCCTACCCAAAAATGAAAGCAAAATATTTAATTTTTCCAATACCCCCTAGTGGATAGTGAATACTGACTATAAGATGTTATAATCATGTTATTATTTTCAATTGTCACCCGTTACACTGCAATCACATCAGTAACACGTTGGAGTCATTCAAAAAATACGTGCCGTATTGGCGCATGGATTCGACAACAAGATTATTTTTCATGTCGAACAGAATGTTTGTCGTGAAGATGGAAAAGGACCACAACCTGATTGTTTTGATTTTCCTAGTAAACTTCTCTACAACTTTTTTAAAAAAGGTATTTTTTAAATCAAATGTATAATCTTTAAAAAATTAGTTTATGATTGTTAATTGTCATGTGCAAACCAACATCCAATGGGAAGGAGGACGCGAAGGTTTACGGTCATCCTTTATAATCAACAGGGTAATTGGAAACAGGTATTAAAATTAACAAAATGGCGTCAAATTTTTGAAATATGAAAAGGCTATTTTCACAAAAACCCCACCTTTTTTATTTTTTCCATTTTTTGGTTTTAGAAAGCTTAGAGAAGTAATCAGTAATTCAAGAAACTCTTGTAATATTACTCGCGTTTTTCCTTCTCGTAAGGAACTCAGGCTCATTCGAAGTGACTAAATCAAGCACCGAAAACACACTGAACTCAAGCTCTGGTGACACGTAGATGGTTTTCATGATATAGGGCGTACATGGTGGTTTTAGCTTCGAAGCATGATGATCTTATAGTTTTAAAATTTTAATCTCAGTTTTGTTTAGGTGTTAACTGATTACGAAAAGTCGGCGGATCGAGAGAAGCAAAGCAGAAAGAGAACTGAAGAAAAACAGTAGCCATATTCAAAAATTATATCCTGATTTAACATTTCTGCCCACCTTCGTTAAACTGATTTAACGAACAGTACATAGTCTGTATATTATACAATATTCGTCTCTATAGGTAAGAAACTTATTTTAGTAATAGGTCACTTGAAAGTTGAAATTTGTTTTTTTGGATTCGCCCTAACGGCCATTTAGAAGGTGGATATCTCTCGTCCATGATTAGAATCAAAGAGCCTCTCTGCTAAGAGGTCATAGGTTGATTCCACTTATGAATGGTTTGACAGCATTGCAGACACTTCTTGGACCTGGTGTGAGAACTACGAAGTCGTCTGGGTTCTTAGTAAGTGGACAGAGTGGCCTAGAATTGAGAACAGCTTCAATCTATGCGAATAAGGTAGTCATTTCTCTAAGTAAGAATATGATCTCCTATAACACGTCGAAGATGATACTTGGCCGATTTTACTCCTGCCTCCCATTTTTCGCTGACATGAGGGGCGGCTGGTGGGTTCAACAGCCACTGAGTTCCATCATTAATCAGAAGGGATGCGAGTTTCTCAATCTCGTGTGAGGATGATGAGAATAGAGCTCGGAGTTCTGCGTCTGGTCCCTTTAGGTTGGTCCCTCAGTCACTGCACAAGTTAGTACAGACACCTAGCGTAGTTGTAAACCTCTTATAAGCTGCGATAAAGGAAACTGCGGTGTAATCTGTGACCAATTCTATGTGGATAGCTGAAGTAGAATTACAGATGAATAGAGTATATGACGAATATGTGTCACTGGAACCCAGTAATTTTTTGCTTCTTTTAATTCCTGTCTTGTAAGTGGAGTTCCAATAGAAGCTGGCAGTACTTTCAGTCACATACATAGGACATAGGACATACATAGGACAGGACGTTCTTGAAGATTGTCATCAACAGACGGAGCTTTGAACCTGTTAGGCCATAATTAAAAGGGTCCTTAAAGCTAGTCTGTACCTGTCCACCAGAAGTGATCTTGAGAGAGTTGACTTTGAGTCAATCTTCGAGAAGAACAGTCAGCAGGATTTTCTTTGTCTGGTATGAAATGCCATTTTGCTGTGGAAACTGATTCTTCACTGAAGCATTCACGGTTGTGAACAAACTCGTCCCATCGCGACGGATGATTGCTGATCCAAGTATAGACGATGGCTGAGTCAGTCCAAAGATGAACTGGTACTTTGGCAATATCCAAGACTTGTATGATATATTGAACTAGCTTTGCCTTCGTGTTGAAACAAATCAGTGAAGTATAAACTTTCTCATCCTGATCAAACGATTTGGAGTATACAACAGCAACCAGAGCTTGTTGAAATGTGTCAGAAAAGCCATGAATTTCGATGGAATTCTGCGATGTTATTCGAAGCCATCGAGGGAATGATAATGTATAAAGTTCTTGAAGTTGCTCGAGAAACTGAGTCCATTTGTCGTACATCTGAGCAGGACTTACTTGATAGAATCAGCTCCTCCAAAGATATGATCCACATATCTGCATTTACTTAATGTGACTATAGCTAGTGGAAAATTAGAACCATCATCTTCGATAAGTTGCTGCATGGTACAAAGGGCAAGAAATGGAGCGCAGACTAATCCATATGTGACTGAAGTAAGCTAGTATGTGAGGATGTCATTAGATTTAATGCTCCAAAGAATTCTCTAAAAATTCCGATCATCTGGATACAATTTAGTATGTCGATACATTTTTTCTTTATCCGATGTAAACACATAACGAAACTGGCGAAACCAGAGCAAAACGTCGATCAGCTCAGTCTGAAGCTTGGCACCTGTATATAAAATCTCGTTGAGCGAGACACCTGTTGAAGAACGGCTAGATCCATTCAACACCACTCGAAACTTAATCGTAAGGCTTGAGTCACAGATCACACCATGATGAGGAAGGTAGTAGTAGCATTGGCGTGATTCAGGACTGAAACCTGAAACAGAGCTGATTTTGATGTAGCGGGCATCTCTTCTAGTTTACCAAATCTCTAGAGAACCTTGCTAAGTTCTCTGTCGATAGATACGTAACAACTCTGAACTTCCGATGAAGATGGATATGTTTTTGATTGGCCAAAAAGTAGCTATCCAAAAATTGTGGCTTGTGCAGTTGGAGTATTCGCCGAACCTTTTCGAAGACCTTCTTCAATAACTTGACCATAATAGTCAGCTCCAATGATGACATCCACATAGCCAGGTGATTGGAAATCAGGGTCTGCTAATTGAAGCCCTTTTAAATGCGGCCAATTTACGTTGCTGGTATCGATAGCTGAAAACTTGTCTGTAAGTTGTCGAAGAATACGAGCAGTAATAATGCATTCCGATAAGGATTCAAAATGAGGTTTCAGCTTGAATGAGACAGAGCTTTGTGTTTGTCCTGCTTTCACAGCTCCAACCCCCCTTTCAGTTGTAGCGATGATTGTTCTCTTGGCAAGTGGAGGCATCGAGCCAATCTCTCAGTGATGATAAATATTTGAGAACCTAGATCGACAAGTGCTCTAACTCTCATTCGCTCACCCCTGGCTGACATAACGATGAGCTCAACCGTAGTCAAAAGAGTCCGATGAGATTATGAGATCCGGTTAATGGCGACACAGTTTGCTTGAACACTTGAATCTGAAGTTGAGAATTCAAGTTTGTCGGTTGAGTTAGCTTTACGAATGTAGGCCAAGACAGTTAAAACATAGGATGTTCTTGATAATTATTTCTAGCCTGCGTTGAATTGATTGATCGGAATATTCTGGACAGTTACCGGCATAATGATCCGAAGAGTAAATTCCACAGTGGCTGGAAGTACTCGTCGTTTGATCTTCCAAAACTAAATGAGCCTTATCTCTACTACTTGAAGTGTTAGCAATTATGTCATCAGAAACTCGCTGAGTTGCTTTCAAGTTGTAGGTTCCTTAGAAGATGTTAAATGATGTTCCCAAGCCCTAACTGATTTAGAATCCAATCGTTGGATTGCATGGAGACTAGGACATCATCCCATGTGTGGACTAATCGGCCAAGGGTTTCAAAGGTGCGACAGATTTGAGTTATGGTTGTGTATAGGCTCTCCAATACGATTGCTGACTGTTTTGTCATTCCTTTAATAGTCAATAAAGAATGTAAGGTTGTGCTAACTAATAAACGTTTATTTTCGCAAAAGGAAACAAGAGAATCCCAGGCCATTTGAAAATTATCACTAGTCAATGCAGTGTTCTTCAAAAGATGAGCTGCAGTGGCCTTGAGACTTTGCTTTCGATAATGCAACTTCCAAACAGGTGATAAGTTAGTGTTCGAAATCACCATTGAATCGAAAAGATCCTTAAATGGAAACCATTCGGGTTGTGATCCATCAAAGTTGGTAAATTTAGTTGAGGAAGACGTGGGCCGTACCCTAACATTGCTGTGAAACCAGAAGCTTGTGATCCTGACTGTACCAAAGGTGACCTGGTTTTATTCTCCGGGATTCGTTCCAATAAAGAGCTCATTTTTTCGAGTGCTTCAACATAGCCTTCCTGTGTGGTTTTAAACATGTTTTCCTTGAAGTACGAATTTTCGAGCAAACTCTGCTTTTCCCGTGAATCCAGCTGTCTCGTGGAAATATTGATGGCGTCATGATTGAGTGAGAACTTGGACTCGGTGTGAAGAGATGTTCGAAGTTCCGACACTCATTAAATTTTCCACTGCACTCGCAAGAAAATCCATGTGAGCACAGTAAATCCCAGAGATATTATTTATCTGATGATGGATAAAAGCGCTGCAAACAATTGAAAACTACAATTATCTGAAGTCAGATAATTTTGATCACGAGGCAGATAAAAATTATCCGTCGTCGGATATTTGTAGTTGTCAATTATTTGCAACGTTTTTATCCAACTTGAGATCAATAATATTCCTGGGATTAACTGTGAAATTCGCATTTCATAGAATTGTTAATCTTCCATAAAGCACAGTTA
>CAKNYM010052857.1:541706-554402 GCA_932195095.1 Andricus curvator
TAGTATAGACTACAAGAAAGGGCAAACTATTGTCTCACGACTTTTTGCCGGATCTCGGCCGAGTACTGGCATGATACTGGTGTCGTACTTTTAACATATGGCCAACTGTTGTCCCATGTCTTTTTGCCGGATCTCGGCGGAGTACTGCAATGGTAGTAGCGTAGAACAGACTATATGAAACGGGATGAATAATAAATTGCGGTCGTCACTTTTCAGTCCGTCAAAAGTAGAGCTTTAGCCCCGCTTCATAGGCATCGAAAAGGGCTGAAATCATGCATGTGTCATAAAAAACAATAAAAATAACACCAATGTTTAAAGAATATGTGTTATTTTGAATGTGTTTAACCTTTTTTCTTTTTTAGTGCTCCTCAGGGATTCAGACACATCAATTTTTTTAATATTTGACAGCAAAAAAATATTTCATATGAACTTTTTTGTCATTTAGAATGTTTACTAGCGACGAAAGCCGCTAGTGCAGCAGCAATACTGGTAGTCTGTACTGAACATCATTATCATTTCTGCCTCATGCCAGTACATCGCCAATACTGGTGCCCAGTACTTCAACGGCTTCTTTGACAGTACTCATTCACCGTACTGTGCTAATACTTACTTCCAGTATACCATTAAGCCATTTCCCTTTCAGGGTAGGCGTGAGTACTTCAGTACTTCACTATTACGTATACCCACGACTACCCCAGTATTAAATCACAGTACTTATAGTCATTACTGCGCCAATACCGATGCCCAGTACAGTATTTTAGTACAGACCCGAAGTTGGCAATCAGTACTAAACAGCGTTATCATCCCAAGATTACGCCACATCGACGCCAGTATTGGTTATCAGCACCATGCCAATGCTGTCGAACTCTGGCCAGTACTGACCCAATGTTGCGCCAGTTGTTAATTTCCCATTGGGATCGAGTCCTGGGTAATACACCTGTCTATTAGCAGATGCTTCCTGCAACCGACCAGACCTCTCTTGCATCCACGTTGTTCAACTATTGCACTCCATACCGGCTCGATATATGTTAATATCCTCTCTTTGAGGATGCCAGTGAATAGCTTGTAGCTGGTGTTTAAACAAGATATGGGCCTGTAGTTCTTTGGACTTGACAGATCTTCGGTCTTAGGGATTAATACCGTGCGTCCTTCCACTAGCCACTGCGGGACGGGTTGTTCTCCGTTTAAGAAAGTAGTAAATCTACGAGTTATATGTTGGTGCGCAGAAGTAAACTTCTTCCACCAAAAGTTGTTGATTTTATCTGGCCCTGGCGCTGAAAAATTCTTAGTTCTAGCGATAACTTTCTTCACTTTCCAGCAGTCATTAGTGGACACTCTTCCTCTGGACCTGGTAACCTTTGCCTTTGGCAAAAGTTACGAAAGAGTGATATATCTGAAGCATCTTTATTTAGCTGATAACTAGCTCCATATACTTGCTCCCAGAAGACTTGAATCTCTTCTCGACTAGGCGGATTTTTAACGGCACGTGACGTTTTATTGAACAGACGGGAAGGATGAGTAGAAAAGGTAGAATTTTCCTGAATCCACTTTACTCGCCGTTCAAGGCGCTGTTTCGCTGTTGAAAGAGATCTTATCTTTTGCCTCCAGTGCTGCTTGATGGTCAACAGTTTACACATGTTCAGCGTGTGATTTGCTTTCCTTAAGTTTCGAGCAAGTGTCCTAACTTTTGGAGTGAACTTTTTATTTAATGTTATATAGCTAATCACGCACTGAATATTTGATGCATGCCGTCTCGCCGTTTCAATTTTGATCTGTAGCTGTGCAATATGCTCGCGAGTCTTATTCAGGCATACTGAAGTATCGTTACTTCTATTGTCGCTAAGCAGGGAAACAGCCTTCTCGTAAACTACACAGTTCAGATTCCAGAGATTAACATCTTCCGGGAGCAAATCGGGGAGAGCAGTATCAGCTTCAGCTAATTCGTCCATCCTGAGAAAGACTTTTTGGTGGATAGATCTCCTACTTCTCATGTTGGCATTATTGGCTATCTGCAAATGTGGTCTTGCTGGAATGGGTGGAATGTTCGCTGGAGGATGATGCTCTTCTTCTTGTTGATAAAGAGCTTCATATCCGTTTTTTCGCAAAAAGGATATCTGATCTCTTAAATTCTGAGGCGTTTAATGAGCATATTTCGGGTGCATATTGACCCAACGGTCATGGAACCTCTGCAGGAATCCTCTTCGCGCCGGTGAGCTTCTTTGCCAACAGGTAAGGATGTCCCTTCTTAGTTGGTCCGACCATTTAAATCGATGTTCTCGCGTTTGTCCGGGGCCATTGCCTGGTCGTCGCCTCGGTTCGGTCCTATTGCCACTCCCAACTAAACCATGGCCTCGATTCGAGAGAGGCCTATTGTGGGTGGCACTGCGCGATACTGGTGTCCTAGCTTTATATATATATATACCATTAAGCCATTTCCCTTTTCGGCGAGCCTCAAGGGGTAAGCGTGACACTACCCGATTCGGGTAGTGTTTCTAGGTGGATAGTTTCTTGTAGTAAATAACTACAAGTGTGGGCTCACCACACCCACCACCGCCAACAGCAACGCAGTAGTATCAGACGGTCACCCATCCAAGTACTAACCGCGCCCAACACTGCTTAACTTCAGTGATCTAACGGGAACTGGTGTTTCCAGCGTGGTATGGCCGTTGCCATAGCAGCTTTAATCTGGGCAAATTCTTCAACCAGTTCAGACACATTCAATAACGAGATGCAAGTTTTCTTTTAGTATGAACGTAAAAATTTAATTCACATTCAGGTTTGGCTTGAGGTAATTTCTTAACGCAATAAGTTCATTATACAAATCCACGCCTACTATATCTGAGCGATATTGTGAAGTAAAAATCAACTTTTAAACTTTCATCGGGATCATATACTCTTTGTCGCGTACTCGTCGGGTTTTTAAACCTGATATCTACCTTTAAAGCTGTTGCTAAATGTGTAGCTTCAGTTAGATATTCTTTGAAAGCTTTGTCAGTTCTTTTTTCAGTGAAAAACTTACTTAAATCTTCAAGAATTTCAATAGATTCCGGGAAATTCATGTGAGGATCACATGAATCTCAAGACAAGCGATCGTAATACAGCTACATATAAATGATAAATAATTTTCAAGAAATTGAATTTTCCAATTCGATTTTTTACATACATTGTTTCTAAAATGTTTTTAGATAGAAAAATAGTTTGAAGAAAGATGTCTTCTTTAACTGATAGTGGACTTGTCCCGGAAAGAGTTTTTTTAAGAGAAATTTATAAAACGTAACTTTCATGTAATTTAATTAAAAAGCATGGTCTTTGAAACATGTTTGAGTAAAAATTCAAAATTATTGTTATCATGGTTCCGTTCCAGGACACCAAATATAGCAAGGGCGGCGAAAAAATATCTCCTAGAATGATAATATAAATAGAACAAAACCATTTTCATTCATAAATTTTTTTTCAAATTTCTCAAAAAATTTCGTATATGGTGTGTATGGCGTATGGAGAAATAAAAAAAATGTAAGTTTCATTTAATTTAATTAAAAATCATGGCCTTTGAAACATGTTTGAGTGAAAATTCAATATTATTGTTATCGCGGTTCCGTTCCAGGACACCAAATATAGCAAGGGTGGGGAAAAATGTCTCCAAACTTTAGTTAACAGTATAGCAATGCATTTATTTATTTGATTCAACAAAACTTTGATTGACTTAATCAAACATTTTTCAGAGTGTCTCGAGGAAAGCATATACAATTATACATATTTCGGTATTCAAAAATTTTTTGAGTAAAACAATTAAAAGACAAGTTATTTAACCTAGTTAAAATATTCCTGAACCTAGAAATAATTCATTACTGTAATGAAATGGGCTTCAGCTGAAACTTCAGGGCAAATCGAGGGAAAAATCCCAGAAGGCAAAGGCACGAGCAAAGGCCCACTTAGAAACTTTATTACGTTAAAACTAAAGAGATTAATCGCCTGTTGTCGACCAAAACCTTGTTGGTGCCGTTTATATTCAGTACAGTTTGGCCGCCCCCCACCATGAGCCAAGCTTGGCCACCCGTGTGCCCCGCACACATTGCTCCCTATTACGCGTCGGCCCTGATCGGTCCGGATACTGGAACACCTCTGTCTCACGCTTGCTTAAACCATTTGAAGACAGCAGCATTCAAAATCACATCACTATTTTGCAACTATGCATGCATAAGCGAAACGCCTTGCAAAACACTTGTCAACACTTGACAGTTTGAAGTTACAGAACGCTGCAATGGTACTCCGATACCTAGAGTCGATCGGACCTCTTTTTCTACCATGTGAGATAGACAGCGAGGTTTGAACGAATTATAAAAAAAAAAAATAATAATAAATTATAATTATAATTATAAACGATGGTTTCGATATCTCTCTTTCTATCGTATGAGGTGGTCAGAGAGGCTTCGATTGTGTTCCAATGACAAGTCTTACTTTTCGTTTCGAAACGACCATACTCTCTCACTCTCTCTGTCCGCCGAATAAGGTAGAAGAAGAGGTTTCAAAACCGTTGTTTTGAGTTCGATCGCACGAAATAATCCGATCGGTCCGATCGGCTTCAAGCATCAGAGCTCCATTGATGGTCGACGCGAGCCCGCTATCGTGCTTATTTGCCATGCAAACGTGTGTGCTTCCCGCTTGAGAGTGAACTGACGCAACGTCGTGACGCAGTTAAGGTGTTCGCACAAGAAAATCCGTTGCAGTGTGCTGGAGACGTCTCACGAACGTGCCGTCCGCGCACGAACACATAACGCCAACCAATCGCGTGCAACCTGCCGTGCTGCTACGGTCCGTGGCAGCATTTTCTCAAGTGCGTTGCGAACTAGTGTAAGCAGCGACGTACTTGTGTGCGTCACCGCTCGGACCGCAGCAGCACGACAGGCTGCACGTGATTGCTTGGCGTTATGAGTTTGTGCGCGGACGGCACGTCCGTGAGACGTCTCCGGCGCACTGCAAAGGATTTTCTTGTGCGAACACCATTAGCCAGCTAAGTCGTTAAGGTACAGCGCTTTATCGCTATGCTCCTGTTCCTTCACGCTTGACTGACAACGGACGACCTCCCCCTTTTAGCCTTGCGGCTCCTCTCATCCGAAAGTGTGGCGCGGCGTCAATTCTCGGAAGGCTCCAATCAAAGTGATTGAAATTGAATTTCGACTGTATGAAAAAATAGGATTTTTAAAATTAATTCTTGTCAGTTTATTTCTGAAAAAGTAAAAATGAAAAGTTTATGTTTTGCCAACAATGATCATACTTTTTTATTTAAAAAAAGGGCCTAAACCCGAGGACAGTGTATTTTTCAAATTGTTAATAATATACATATTTCGGATATTGCAAAAGGGAGAATGAAGGCGTTCATATCGGTATTAGGAAAAATTTGAAAAGTAAGTTATCACAAATTGTTTAAATAGCGCAATACAAACGCAATAAAAAACGCAATATCTTTTGGAGTAAAATATTCAAGTTAATTTTCTTTTCTCATTGCTATTAAAGTACAATTCTTTTTTTACAGCAAATCAAAGTTTCAAAAATGAATTCTCATTTGTGAATTTATCTAACATATATTTGATTTTTTATTTTAGAATGTGAATGGTCGACTCCTAACTATCAAAACCACGGTATATTCGATTGGCAATGAAAAGAACGGTATTATCCACAACGTACAAATAATTTCTGAAGGAGCCAAAGTGATAGATTGGTCAGTCAACTCCCTTATCTGGGATGGAAATCAATTAAAAAAACGATTGGTTCAAAATGCGCCTCATTCTGGAGTCAATCAATTTGGAAACAGCCAATCTGTAGTAATAAACTCAGGTGGTATCATAAACACAGGTGGAACCAGTATTATATCCACAAACCAAGGCGGTATTATAACACAAGAAATATCTTTATAAACGAAATATTTCGACTAAGGATCGGCCAAAAAGTATCTTGAGAATAATATACGATTACGAGATGAATCAGTGACAATGATAATTTAAAAAAAGACTTAAATCAACACGTTATAAGACTTATAACCAAAAACCTAAAAAATGTACCTCACTTTATTTGTAATTTGTTAAAATATGTCCTTCGAAGTATGAAGCTTTCCCTTGTCGATTTCTTAAACTAGACTTGAAATAAATAATAATTTTCTACAAAAATCTGTTTCATTATTCAAACGTCTTCCAGATTGTTCCCTGGATTTTCGCTAGCTTTTTTTTTTGAATTTTTTTATTTTGCCACAGTCACAAACGTCCTATAAAGTTAAACAAAATGTATTGTAATTTAAATATTTTTCCTTCTAAGTTTATCTTTTTGTTTTAAAAATGAATGAGTATGAGTAATTTTGCATATTGATAATCAAAACAAAAGGTGTTGTTACCAATACCATGTCAAGGCATAAATACTACGAAAACAGGTCAAAAGTGGTTAAAAATCCGGCTTCAAGTCGTTGAACAAACTTAAACCAAGTTAGTCTGCGAGTTATAATTTTCTTGTATTCACTAACTGATCAGTATAAATTCAGTCTTTCTCCAGATTCATTATGAACAAAACATTGGGAATTATTTTTTTCTTACTGATTCATTTCATTCTTGTCCAGTCAGGTAAGTTTGATTTTTTTCAATATAATAGATATTATTATGATGGACACTTTAATCATTTTTCGTTTTATTCATAGTACTAAAAGACCTTTACCAATTAAATTTGAAGCACCAGCAAGCAATAGATCAATTAAATCAGCAAGGAGAAGTGAATGGACAGAAAACAAAATTTGGATTTCAAAGTAAGAAAATAAGATTTTCAAATATAAAAAAATTAATTAGTTCGTTTAAATTACCAATTTTATATAAATATTCTGAATTTTCTTAAGTATCCGACAATAAAATTAAAAAATGAATGTTTGTATATTTAGTAGCTTAAAATACTAATGTATAGCAATAATATGGACTAATAATTTTTCTACAGATCGAGAAGCTGAGAATGTCAAAATACTAGATGTAGTTATTCTTATACAAGAAGGAAATATTCCCGAAAATGTTAGAGTCCTAAATACTACATATCACACTCAGGTGAAGTCTATTATATAAACTTTCACTAATTATTTTTCTTTTAAAAATATGAAATAGCAATATAATAATTTAAAGTATTGTTTTTTTAGGAAATCAATGGTCGCAACTTGACTGTTTATGATACAACCTATGAGCAAGGAAATGAAGAAGAAGGTACCAAAAATCGAGTACGAATTATTTTGGACCCTTACACTGAAGAAAACGAAAGTATGACCGATTGGTGGATTGATTCTTCTAAATGGAAAGGTGATATCAGCATATTAAGTTTAACTCATTACCGTCTATGGAGAAACGGAAAAGAATACAAAATAGTAAAACGATCAAGTGTAAGTTCTATCAAGTTTAGAGGATCACATCAAAAAGTTGTCTTGTAATTTACGTAAGAATAAATTTAAAATAAATAAAAAAGCAGCAGTATATGTTGCTGTGTTCATGGATATAAATATTTTTTGTTGAACCTAACAGAAAGACTTCAAATTGAACACTATTGTAATTTAAGCGTATTTTAAATAAAATTTCAGAACTAAATATCAGGAAAACTGGAATTACAAATTTCAGTTTTGAAAAGGTTTCATTTCAAAATTAATAATAATTCTTAAAAACTTTAAATTAAAAAATTCCATCATTTTTAAAATTAAACAATGCTTTACTTTCAAATTTCAAACGTTCCAATTTCAAATTTTTCAATTTCAATTCACTTTTAAAGATTTTCAATTAACAAATTGTTTAATTTTTAATATTTCAATATGAAAATTTTCAATTTCAAACTGAATTGTTCATTTTTCCTACTTTAATCTCCTTCTACATACGTAAAGCTGTTAAATTTTGATGGCCTACATCGTACTTTTTTTTATTTTCAATGCTATAATTTTGTTTACATTATTATTTGAATATGGAGGCAATATAAAGCTAATAATATAAATTAATACATTAGTAATGAAGTCAAAGATTTTATATCTTCTATAATTTGAGATTGTTCAATTGCAAGCTCTTGAATTTTATGTTTTTGATTATTTAAAGCTTAATTTTTCCATTTTCTAATTTGTATAGTCCTAAATTTATATTTTATGATACTTGAATTTTTATGAATTACAATTTGAAATTATTAATTTTGAACACTTTAAATTTAAGATCATTTAGTTTTCAACTTCCAAATTTAAGATTAAAGTTTTCGATTCAGATGTTTAAAGTTTGGATTTCTACAATTTCCGTCGGTCCAATTCACTTTAAATTAAAAATATCGTTCAATTTTTAAAAATCTTTATTTTTGCATGCTCATTCATGAGAGTGTGATGTAATCGTCCAAATTTTTTATCTCTAGTTTTCAACGAATCTTTACGTTTTGGCCCGAAAATCATAACATTTTGTCGGTGTTTGCCTGTATGTCTGTATGGTTACCTGAATGTTGTAGCCACGCTAAATTTTGATGGATTTGTCCAGTCGTGTCAGCCTTTGATATACTTTTTTAGGATCCTAAAATAAAGGTCATGTTTGTTAACCAAACATTTCAGACCAAAATTTTAAAAATGTAGAGCAGTTTCCAAATTTGAAAAAAAATTAGGAGGTTTAGAATTTGTTGTCAAAGTTTGTGGTTCATGACAAAAAGACTTGCAAATTATCCTAATGGCATTTTTAATTTTGGTGGAAATTAAAAAAATTGTTTTTCAACATTTTGAAAATTTTCAAAAAATATAAAAAATTGTTTTTCGGATAGGTTAAGAAATTCTAATCAAAATTTTTACCAGACATCAAATATATTTCAAAACTATCCCAACAAAATTTTTCGAATATACAAAAATTCAAAAAGTTAGACATCAAATATATTTTAAAACTATCCCAATAAAATTTTCCGAATATACCAACATTCGAAAAGTTAGATCATTTTCAAATTATGCAATTTTTGTTACTAAGCGATCGGTTAGTTTTAATCGTGATTTGTAGTTGATTTCAACAAAGTTTCACAAATGATATTAATGATATTTTTCAATTGGACACAAATTCAAAATGTTCTAGATAATTAATAATCAAGTAGGTTAGCAATATTGGGATATTTTGAAAACGCAGTGAAATGAATTTCGATATCTTTTTCAAACTGATTAGAAATTTTTGTACAGTTGACTTAGAACCTAATCAAAGCCTATGGCTTAATGTCTCTGTTTAGTTAATTAAAAAAAGCATATTCTTTTATTAACATTATGTTGAAAAACATATCTACGCAACCGCAAACATAATCGTAACCGTAACCGTATATTTGTGTAAAATGAGACCCCCCTCCCCTTTATCAAATGTCCACGTTTGGGGCCCCCTCAACCTGAAAAACATGTTTTTATCAAATGTGTATGCATGTGTGTGTATATGGCTGTGTGTATGCATGCCTGTGTGTATGCCTGCTGTGAGCACGGTAACTTTTGAAAGAATCAATCTATTGTGTGAAGTGAAGTTCGTTAACCAGCTATTTTTGATGAAAATTCAAACAGAGCATTTTCAGCGACAGTGGTACAGATTAAGAGTATAGCATATACTGGATTAAGGTGTATTGTTCAAATCGTACTTACCTTATTGATTTATAAGCTAACAATGAAGATGGCTCCCCATTCTCGTGGAATTACATACATATTAGGGGCCATAATTTGTTATTTATTTTTTTTATCCATGAAGTAGTCCTTTGACCTTATCTACAAGAATATACGGGGCCGTGCATATATACCACGTGGAAAATTTTTCACCACTTTTTGACCCCCCTACTCCCCTCGTGGACAGCCGTGGAATTTTGACGAACACCCCCCCCCCCCTGATCTGTCCACGTGGACATATTTCCTCGACCCCCCCCCCCCTAAAATTTCCACGTGGTATATGGATGTCCCCTATGTTGTTACCTTGGACATAAGTAGATCACAGAAAAAATGGCGGTGTAGCCACAAAAAATTAATTACAAAAAAATGGTTACAAAATTATAGTAATTTTTTTTCCCTTCTCGTAGAAGGAATGGATTGTTAATTTTTATTATGAGACATGCATGATTTCAGCCCTTTCTGATGCCTATGAAGCGCGGCTAAAGCTCTACTTTTTACTCCCTAGGGACTGAAAACTGACGTCGAAGGTGAATAATGAAAATTAAACATCTATGAGTTCGCATTTTACGATTATCAGCCGACTCACCATAAAAGCTGTGAGGAAATTTTGGTTGCAAATAATATAATTTTGCGGTTATTTCTGGAAAGTTACCATATATAAATGATAAAATTACAGTAAATTACCGAAAATTTTCATAAATTTCCGGGAATTTATGAAAATGGTAAAAACTGAATTTTGGGTAATTTATGGGAAGTTACCATATTTACCGATAAAATTACCATGAATTACCGAAAATTTTCATAAATTCCCGGAAATTTATGGAAATTTTTGAAAATGAGTTTTGGGTAATTTATGTTAAGTTACTATATTGACCGGTAAAATTACCATAAATGACTGAAAATATTAATAAATTTCCGGAAATTTATGGAAATTTTCAAAAATGAATTTTGGGTAATTTATGGTAAGTTATCATATTTGCCGGTAAAATTACCATAAATGACTGAAAATTTTCATTTTCCGGAAATTTATGGAAATTTTTAAAAATGAATTTTGGGTTATTTATGATAAGTTACCATAATTACCTGTGAAATTACCATAAATGACCGAAAATTTCCGCAAATTTATAGACATGTTTAAATTGTATTTTGGCCAATTTATGATAAGTTACCATAAATCACCTCTAAAATTACCGTAAATTACCAAAATTTCCGGCAATTTTTTTATTGAATTTTTGATCTCTTGGAATAAGTTAACATAAATTTCATGCTTCTTCACTCAACATCTAATATGGACAGAAATTATGACTGTATTTCGAGAAATGTCTGAAATCATCCATTTATTATAAAAATATCGTATGCGCCAAGGGAGAGAGGCACTTATTCTTCGACTTGTGTATGTTTACAGTACTCGTCGAAAAAGTCCCTCTTCTCCCCCTAGGTGCATAATATACTATTAAACTTGCCTTAATACCTCATATTACATATATTTAAGCCATCAAAATCGGTAGAGCCAATTTTGAGAAATTCGAATTTATTTTATTTTTCAAAATTTTATTATAACTTACGTACAATTTTTTTTTTTAAGTTGGCATTTAGGGTAAATTATTTTTATAATGGTAGGAACTTACCCCTAAAATATGAACCAAAAATAAGCAAATTCAATTTTTTTCTTCTAATGTTATTTTTTATCATTAAAACAAAAACTATGCATCCTATCAAAAAATTATTTGTAGCAAATTTGCAGTACTTTTTTGGTTGAACAACTTTTGTCTATTCATATTTTTTTTCGTATCTTGCGTAGTTTTTCCAAACATTTTATTTGTTTTTTTTTAATGTTATTTTTTACGATTACGACAAAAACTACGCGTTGTATCAAAACATGAATAATTTGGTTTTTTAGTACTTTTGTGTGTGGGTAAAACCAGGACCTTCACTAAAAAAATGCTGGTTAACGAACTCGACCTTTCATTTTGGTCCCTGAAAACGTATGCCAAAACACAATGCAATCGCATGAGTCTTTCGAAAGTTATCCGGTATACAGTCAGCGACAACGACAACAACGAACAACGACAACAATGACGACGGCAACGGCAACCGAAATCACAACCGCAACCGGAAACGAAAGCGCTACCTCAAAAGCAAGCGCAACACCGCAACAACAATTGCAATCGCAACCGCTACCTTAACCACAACCGCAATAGCAACCTTAACTACAACCATAACCGCAAGCGCACCAGTAATCACAACCGCAAACGCAACCGTAAAGCAAAACGTAACTGCAACCGCAACCGCAGCCGCAATTGCATACGATACTTCAAGCACAACCTTGAACGCACAACGGTAACCAAAACCGCAACTACAACCTCAACCGTGACCGCAACCGCAACCGTAACCGTAACCATTACGACAACCGTACAGCAACTGAAACCGCAAGGGCAAGCGCGAGCGCAACCATAACCGCATGATGAGTGCAACGGCAAGCGCAACCGCAACCACAACGGCAAGCGCAACCGCAACCACAACGGCAAGCGTAATCGCAAGCGCGACCGCAAGCATAGGGCAAGCTCAATCGCAAGCGCAAGCCTAACCGTAACCGTAATTGCAGCCGCAACCGTAACCGCAAACGCAACTAAAAAAAATTATCTCAAAAATTTTGAAAATGCTCTAACTTTTTAAATTTGCATCCAAAATAGCTAGCTAACGAACTTCTCCTTCTGTTTCCGACACTAAAAGAGTGTACCAAAAGCCAATCTAATAGATTAGTTCTTTCAGAAGTGATCGTGCTCACAGCCAGACATATAGACTTACATACATACAGACTTACATACATACACTGAGAAAAATGGATTATACCCGGTAATAAAAAATATGTTACCGGATATAATCTTGGGCTATTAACTATGGGACAGCGATCCAGATTATTAGAACTACAATCTATAGATATTAAGAAATAGATATTACATGATAATATCTTGGATTATTAAACTTTATAATCTGAGATAATAAACTCTATAATCCAAGATTTTAAAATCTAATATCCATATTAGAAT
>CAKNYM010052857.1:554502-712449 GCA_932195095.1 Andricus curvator
ATATATATAATAATTTTTGCAAACGTATTTATAAACCTATACCAAATTTTGACAGACGAGCTCGGAAGTAGAACTGGAAAGTTCTATCATGTGGCTATCAAAGTGGCTATCATGAGACTACAAAAACGAAAGTAAAGGAGGCTAAGTTTTTGCACTTGTACAAGTGGCAGTGATATTTAATGAAAAGAAATATAAACTTACCCATTTTCTAAATCTAAATCACGTGTGATCTAGCACTAATAATCATTTTATAACTTAATTATTACTTGTCTTAATGCGAACGGATGCGCATGACACGCGCCACGATGCGACGTACCATCTGAGACTACACAGACGCCTGGATATTTTAAAGTCTGAGATGTTACAATTTAATACCTGAAGATTATAAGAATTTAACATCTAGAGATTATATTTGGTAACATCTTCATATGTTAGAAAAATATTATAGATTATACGCGCTAATATACTTTTCTATACGGTGTATTATTCTTTAATTCTATTATCCAGTTCGTATATAATCCATTTTTCTCAGTGTACATACATATGTACATACATACACATTCGTAAAAACCTGTTTCTCGGGTTCAAAGGGTCTCAAAACATGGACATTTGAAAAAAACTGGGGAGCGGGAGGTCAAGTTTTACAAAATATTACTCTCAAAATTCGTTAATTTTGTAATTAATTCAATAGAATAATATTTTTTTACCATTTACAGGGGAAAACATGTTTAAACAAATTAAAATACCGCAGCGAAGTACTATGGATGTATTTATTATGAGTGTCTTTATTGACTATGGGTGTATTTATTTGTGCTCATTTTATGAGAATTGCATTGTCTCCTATTAAACAATTATTCATAACAAATTTCTAGATCTTTTTTGGGTGAATAACTTTTCTCTGTTGATTTTATTTTCTTATTAACATTATATTGAAAAACATACCTACTTCTTATATTCCGTTCCATTTTGTATACATCGTTTTATTTTTTTAAGAAAACCGTCTGTATAACCTAATTGTCGAGCTTGAAGCACGAGGCTTGCAATGAGATTGTAATCGTCAAAGCCACAGGTGTTTTGAGAACCGTCTTTAAAAACAAATTGAAAAACAATTTCACTTGCTATTCATGACTGTAGTTCATCAGGCCTTTAAAACACAGTTTTCGATTTGAGTTACAATATTTGCAATATTTGAAAAAATGCAGTCGAAATGCACGCATTAAACGTACGAAAACGAGCGCGAAGCTTGGCGCGCTCAAACTTGGCACAAAGCACCGCGCACCCGGCGCGCCATGAGATCGTGCCCACGTGGCGGGCTTTTTTGTTTCAAATTTTTACTTGAAAGGATGCAATCAGCTGATGTATTTATAAATTCTTTATTTTTAAAGCTTTTAGTTAGTAATTTTTTAATTTGGAACCTTCTAAAATTTAAATTGTTCAGTTTTGAAAACTTGAATGTGGAAAACATTTTGAAAGTTTGTATTTGCAAGCATTTGTCCAAGTTGTAAAATTTGTAATGCTTCACTGTTTTTGAATAAATAAATCTTAAAAGGCATCCATTGGAAATTTTTGAAACTAATTTAAAATCATTGTTGATTTGAAAAGCGCTAATTTAAAATTGCTGAATTTGTAAGCTACATTTTCATTCCTGCACGTTTCAATTGTCTAATTTTGAAAACCTTGAATCTGTAATTTTTAATCATTTAATTTTAAAAGCACTTTAATATAAAGTTACAGTTTATTTGTTAATTTATAAATTATATATATAATTATATAATATAATATATAATATAATACAATTATAATAATTTTATACAATTTTGGAGGCCTTCAGTATAAAAGTTCTTTAAAAATTATCTTTGAACGCTCAAAGTAAAAATAGTTTAGTTTTGAATATTTCAAATTGCCTACTTTCGAACTTTCCAATGTAAGTTGTACATTCCAAATTAAAAAGTTTTAATTTGTTTAAGGGTGTTGGTTAGATCCGACTTGGAACTTTTTTCTTCGAGGCACGGCACTGACTCCATATATATTTTTTCCCAAGCATTTGAGAACGAAAGAAAGAAAACTTGTCAAATATCCGGGGTTTTGCGAGATCCTGGGATCAACAAAATTGATAGGAATGAAGCCTTTTGCTGAGGCAATAATTATTTCCACGGAAATTATAAATTTTGCGAAAGGGAGAAATCTGCGGATAGCAGAAGACAGCATTTGAACGGCGAGAACCACACATTGCCACTCGCGAAATCGGGCGGACTTCAGAGCATTGCAGCGCGAATTTGACAGATGGTCTATATGCCGCGTTTGCTTTGCTGCTTACTACTACAGTCTAATGTTTTATGGTCTTCACATACACAGGAAATCTCAATTTTATTCTACATTTTTCTCCACTTCGCGACGTATTTCGAAAAATTTAGGTTCGCCATCATCAAGTTTTGGGTCTCCGAATATTGCATGACCTCTGAAAATGCTTCTGTGATGTCAGAATTGTGAGTAAAAAAATAAATTTGCGAACGGTTCTCGCCGTTCAAATGCTGTCTTCTGCTATCCGCAGATTTCTCCCTTTCGCAAAATTTATAATTTCCGTGGAAATAATGATTGCCTCAGCAAAAGGCTTCATTCCTATCAATTTTGTTGATCCCGGGATCTCGCAAAACCCCGGATATTTGACAAGTTTTCTTTCTTTCGTTCTCAAATGCTTGGGAAAAAATATATATGGAGTCAGTGCCGTGCCTAGAAAAAAAAAATTCCAAGTCGGATCTAACCAACACCCTTAACTTAAAGTTTTTGGTTAGTAATGATCGGGAACTTTGTCCTTTTATCGAAAAATCGACTTTTTTCTGCTTTATCGTCTTTTTATTGTTTAGTCGAGAATCACAGAGACAGAAATCGGATTGTTTGATATGATACCATCAAAGTTAATTGATCTTCGATTATATGTACGCATATAAGTATACTATGTAGTATGACCTTAATTTGTATATAAAATGAGTCAGTATGGAGGCATTTTGTGAATTTTTAAAGAAGATATTGTAAAAAAGAGGCTATTCAAGTATTACCTAAGCATTTTGAGAGGGAGGGGGGTGTCTAAATGGATGCTTATTGTTGTATATTCGTAATCCAAAAAAATGCTTACAATGGGGGGGGGGGGTCAAGAATAGGGAAAAGTATGCTTACGTATTACTTGCACGGCCCCAAAGCAAATTTCAAATTTTTTTTGAAATTTCAATCGAATCTAATATAATAAATATTTTACGTTGTAAAAAAAAGTTTTAAAAATTTGAAGACAACTCACTAAAATAATAATAAAAATCAAATGAATATATATTTTTAACAAATTTTATAGAAACCTCGTGATTACTCATTTCATATATTTTTCAACAGATATTTCTTTCAGCAGAAAAAAATATAAAAATTTATCTGACATTTTTGTATCAATTTTAAACATAATGCATCATGCAAGAAAACATTTGTACAATAATGGTGATAAATTTGTGTGATTCTATAGAAATTCACCTTTAAAGTGATTCCAAAAACATTGATAAATGTTTATTACATTAGATTTAATTTAAATGTTAAGAAAACATTGAACTTTTCACACTTTTCGAATTTGAAAGCACTGTTATATTCTTTTAAAATAAAGCATACAAATTATATTTGCGAGAAAAAATGTTCAAGGGTCTATATACAATGAAGGGGTAACGCAGAATACTAATTATAAGATTTTGAATAACATGAATATGAGAGCAGATGTATAATTTTGGCGAAATTAGTCATTAAAGTGTAGTCCTAATTTACACAGTCAACAATTTTATGAAATATTTCGTTTTCCTGAATCGAAATGAAATCTCGTCTCAATTATTGAGCGTTTTAAGATCTCGAAATAAAACCTATAGCTATATATTGATTATAAAAATATTGAAAGTAGATATTTTTTTAAACATTGAGAAAATAAATATTGGAATAAAAATCCATTTTGCAATCTATGATACTTTTCAATTCCCTTCGGCACTCGATTAAAATACTATTATACAGCTTATTAGAAACGTATTGTGTGTACTACGTGAACTCTCACTTATTCCAAAGCTCACTTATTCCAAGTCTCTCCTGCTCGGATATTCCAAGTGGCGAAGCCCCTTCACCTCCCACCACTGTCCCTGTACGGTCTCCCCCGCGTCAGTGGCTGACCAATGAAAAAGAGTCCCGAAGAGCGGGAAACTCTTGCGTAATGCAAGGACACACATGCTTACAACGCGCACTTCGATACAAGGCAGGGGCAGCGAATGAACGCCGCGTGACAAAATCACCCCACAACTCGTGGTAGAGGTGGGAGCCCCTGCAGACTTGGAATATCCGAATGTTTACGTTTCTCGGCCCTTGGAATAAGTGAGAGTTCACTGTATGACGTATTTGAACTTACAATCAGTATCGTATTTGAACTTATAATGTTAAAACTAAATATCACAGGCTCTATAGAGAGGAGGAACCGTTTATACTTGTGTGCGGAGTGGGTCCAAATCTAGAGCTTAACAGAGGAGAAATTTCGCTGACCTCTGAACTCGAATTGCTTCTTCTACTTTGGCTGAATCCTAATCTTTTTAGATTATAACACCAATCCAAGCGAAACTTATCTCGGCGACCCCATCGTTGATACACTAGGGCATTGAAAAATGCTTGCAGGGGATTCGTAACTGCCTGTAAAGTACAATTTTCATACTTAAGTCATATCAAATTAAAAAGGTTATTTTGTAACTATCTGGAATTACGTTCTTTACATCACAATTTTAACCAAGAATAAAGAAAAAAGAAGAAATCATCTACCACCTTTAATTCACTTATCAATTAAAAGTAAATTTTCTTCACATTCTGTTTAATTTTTAACAAAAGTAAAATTATAGATTTGGGCCTTACGACTTGAGAGTTGCGGTTTAGCACATGCCAAGTTTGGATTCGTTTTTAAGTTAAATAAAAATACAAAAAAAAATACCTATTTTAGAGAATAATGTATATTTAAATTATAATCTACGAAACAATTTGTTTGTAGATACCTTTTTAAATTAGACCATTATATTGTAAAGCATAATTGAGACTGAGAAATTTTGATATACTTTTTTTTGAAAATATAGTGTTTTGGGTGGACCAAAAAACAAAGTTTCGAATTTTGTGTATAGCTGCACTCAATTTTGATAGGATAAAAAAACGTTTTTTTAATCGGTTACTATTTACACGAGCCGCTCACCCCTTAAAGTTACCCATACAAATAACATGGAGAAAACCATACTTTTCTAAATAATACGTAATAAAATATAGGAGTTTTTTTATCATTTCATGAAAATTCTTGAAGAAATACGAATCCTTCATTGATTATTAATTTCATCCCCCTTAGCCCCAAAAACCACCTTATGAAAGTGCAATGAGCGTTTTGTGGCGTATTAGCCTTATTTTTACTTTTTTTCACATTTTTTCATAGATTCTCCTGAAAGAATAAATCGCAGGGTTTTATGTATTTGTTCCTGAATTTGTAATTGAAGGATATCACGGCACACTGTCGTCCAGAAATTCGTGAACAAATTAAGTCACAGGTGACATTTTTTGAGCGATTTAGACTTTTTTAACACTTCGCATAAAATTTCGTATCGATCCATCGAGGCCGATTTTCCATTTTCAATTAATTCAGTACTCAATAAGCTGACACAAATTTTATAAAAAAATAAATATCTATCCAACTTTTCTGGGATTAGATATTTTTTCTTCATAAATAATAATTTTCAAATACTTTTCAATGTTTTTACAGATTAAAGAAGTTGCTTTACATAAATATTCATAATTTTTACTAACGAATTATATTAAAAATTGCGATATATTCGTATGTTCATGCAGAAAAATACTGTTTTTTAATAAAACCTGCTGCGAATTACTTTACGGTGTTATCTAGCTGTAAAGCTTCATTCTAATTAAAACATTCCAATTGTTATTAACAAATTATATGAACAATTTTTTTTTATTTGTATATTTAAACAAAACTTTTTTAAAAGAACATCTTACGAACAACTTTAAGATGTTACCTGAGTGGAATTATTTATTTGAGATAGACCATTTTATTTGTCATTATGAAATTATGCGAACTATTGGTCAGCGTTCGTACTTTTGACAGAGAAGAAAATTTCTTACTCATTAGCACTATGTTAAATAGACCGAATTATTAATAAAGATGTTTCTAAAAATTTTTCCAGAAGCGCTTCAAAACAGTGCTTCAAAAGTTTCAAAACAGTTTTTCGTTTCCAAAAATGCGAATATTCAATCATTTTTTATACATACAATTTGTTAATAACAATTGAATTTATTAACCTATGTTAGAATAAAATTTTTCAGCCAGGTTTATATCATTAAATTATTCGTAGGCTATTTCTCTGATAAAAAAAATTTCTATATGAACACAAGAATATAACGGAAGTATTTATGTGAATTGTTAATTTTAAATATTTAATTCCAGCCAGCCAACATCATAAAGTTATTCGTAGGATGTTTTTGTAAAAAAAAAGAATTTGTCCTTAAAGCATATACGAATTTAACGCAATTATTTATATACTTTGTTAATATCAATTCAAAGTGCAATATGTTTTACACGGAAAAAACACAGAAAAAACAGAAGATAAACTTTACATCGATTTCCGACGAAAGATTCTTTGCAACAAAAATTAACTTCAGAGGATAAACTTTACACAAATATCGGTTAAACTTTCTTTTGTTTTTCCATGACAAACGCATGTATTTTGAAAGACGCGAAGTTGGCTGAACAAAACATTATCGCTCTAAAAAATTTCCTGCAACAAATTTTATTCTTAGTTTTTTCTGTGAATTTATCCGTAAAAAAGTCACGAACTAGTAGCTAGGTCTCGGATATGAGAAAGTTCATCGGATATTGACATATTTTCGTAAATAATCTGCGAACTTTGAGAAAGAATTGACGAACTCGATGTGAAAATTCTAAAACGGTTCATCACTTTTTTTCACGTGAATAATTACAAAAATATTACGAGTGATTGGGAAAAGATTCTCAGAGCACTCCCGAGCTTGCCCGACAAATCTGGGAACTGGAAAGTAGGTTCGCCTGTACGTGGCCCGCACACACGCTCGCCGAAACGTATGTGTGCTTCGAGCTCGTCGGATGAGTGGCTGGAAGTTTTATAATACCAATTTTGTTTGGCCTCGATGGCTGCGCGTGTTTACGCACTCCTGGTTTATGTTTAGAAACTGGTGAGTCAGCAGTCTTTGAGGGTTCGAATCTTCTGAGATGCGAAGTTATAAATTAATATATAAATTAAATCGCACAAATAAAATATTTCCTCTTCATATTGCAGTCTGAAATTTTCAGTAACTGTTTGTAGGAAATTCGAACTGTTCGTAAAAAACTTCGAAATTTATCCATACATTTCTCATAGGAATAAGGATTTAATGTTTCTCGTATTTAATGTTAATCTCGTATCCGAGACCTAGCTACAAGTTCGTGACTTTTTCACGGATACATTTTTTGCGTGTAGTAAGAACCAGTATATTCTTCTGCCTGAACATTATTATCTAACTCAACTGTTAATGTAATTTGTTAATAAAAATTATGAATATTTATGTATAGTAACTTTCTTTATGAAGAACAAATACTTGTATGTATACCATTAAGCCATTTCCCTTTCAGGGTAGGCGTGACACTACCCGATTCGGGTAGTGTTTCTAGGTGGATAGTTTCTTGTAGTAAATAACTACAAGTGTGGGCTCACCACACCCACGATGTGCCAACAGCACTCAGTTTTCTCGAATGTTCACCCATCCAAGTACTAACTTGCCCAACGCTGCTTAACTTCAGTGATCTGACGAAAACTGTTTTTTTCAGCGTGGTATGGCTGTTGGCACTTAATCCCAGAAAAATGAGATAGATATCTATTTGTTCATAAAATTTGTTTATAACAATAAAAATTATTGCTTAAACAATTTATTTTTATTACATTTGTATCTGCGCGTCGAGTATTATTGATTAATAGTGTACATTGCTTGATTATACAAGCAAACATTTGTCCGCGAAAATCCATTTATGGACCACTGCGTGCGGCCGAACCATGTAAATAATACCAGGAAAAAAAATTTCAAGAGAGAAAAAAAATCGTTCTCAAAATTCAAATTATTTGTTATAAAAAATGACAAAGTACATTCGAGAGTTAATAGAGCTCTATAAATCTAATAAAAAAAGTTGGAACAAGTTAATACTTTTCGAGAAAATATCGTAAAAAATCGTCCTTTGTCCTTTTTTTAAAATTGTTTTTGTTTTAAACTCCAATAACCATAAAATATATCAGTGAACGCCAGAAATATGTTACAAGACAAACAGATGGCTCAAAAGTGAAAAATTGCAATTTGTTCAATTTTTTAAAACTTAAAAAAGCTTAATTTTTCCATAAAATCATTAGAAAACTAATAGCGCAAAAACTAATAGATGATTTTTCAAGAAAAAGTTTTTGTAATTATTGTTTAAGCAATTTGGATAAAAATGCGAGATGCGGAAAAAATAATAGGGCCTTTCGATTTACCTAAAAAAATTACACAAAGTTTACGTGTTTCACCATTTTTTTATGGGCTCAATTGGTGACGTGGTATAAAAAAACAATATCATGGTATAGAATTTATATCCATAATATAACAAATTGGATGGAGCCCAAAATTGTACACTATATGGATTTTATGTCATTCTTTTCGCAAAATCGAATGGCGGTCTTAGTTTGTCCGTATCTCGTATATTTAAACAAAATGGTTAAATAACATTTTTTTAAACAATTTAAAAATCAAATTTTTATCACCACAATGTTTAGAGTATTTTTAAGCCGATAACGCATGTTTTGAGGCAATTGGCACTTACATAGTTATGCCGTGACACTTTTTAATTGTTTCAATCATTCTTATTTCTTTAAACAATTTATTCTTCACAAAAGATCGTGAATGAATAGGATTTTCTGAATGCTATGGTCTAGTTAGTGAATTCGAATAGTGCAAATTTGTATGTTTATTGCTTTTTATTGTTTAAACAGTTTAAAATTTTAAATACTACACTGAGAAAAAAAAGTATTTGAATTAAATAATATTTCTTTGATTCAAAGAAATGGTGGAGTAGAATATTGCACTGTGCAATATTCGTCGAATGAAACAAATATTTTATTAACCGTGAGAACAAGGTCTTTGATTTTAAAAGTGGTTTTTTAAATTTAAATAAGTTTGGCGTAAATTAAAGCGGATCATTATTACATGCAAATAAATATTACTCGGCTTGAGTAAAAGTTTTTTTGATTTGAAGATGTGATTCGTTGTTTGAAGTAAACGTACCGTGTATTGACAAAAATATTTCTTTGACATAAAGAAATGTTCTTTGGTAGGAATAAATAGATTTTTCGGGTCCTAAGATACGAAATATAGTTTCGAAGAAATAACTATTGAAATGGATTGAATTCTTCTTGATTCAAGGAACTGCGATATTGCCCGTGGGAAATTGGTGTTTTGCGCCAAACATCGAATAATTAATATAGAGAAACATGTTTTCAATTTAAAGAAACATTTTTTCAATTCAAAGAAATATAAATGGACTCAAAAAACTTTTTTCTCTACTTCAAAGATGCGTGACATTGTTTCAGTGCATGGGAATGTACACGTGAATATTTCTTTGAGCGAAAGAAATAAAATTGAGCGAAAGAAATATTTCCGCAATTCTAACGTACGATTTCTCGTTCGAAATAAATATCTAAGTATACTTCTGACAGGGAGAAGTTAGAAAATTGTTAATTGAAGTTCTTTGATAAGTTTTTAACGAGTTCTATTACTTTCTGCCAATTAGTCCTTTCTCAACTGAATGTTGAATTTATGCCATTTTTATGTTTTTAACCAATTCTTATCCTTGGAATATCGCGAATTGTGGGTCTTTTGTGATTTCTTTATGATGAAATACATCATGAATGTGAAGAGTTTAAACAATGTATAATGGTTTAAATGCAACTTTTGACAGAAAGAGGCTAAAAGTCATAATTTTGACTCATTATTAACCAGTTTTATTACTTTCTGCCAATTCAACCCCTTTGCAATGCTAATTCTCTAAAAACAATTTTTTTTTTAATTCTAATTATTTCACAGAATATCGCGTATTAATACTACATTTTCATGCTACGATCTTATTAATCAATGTGAAAAGTTGAAGATTTTGTTTCAGTTTTTTGTTTATTGTTTGATAGTTTATAATAGTTGAAGTGTAATTTAAATATAATTAGACCATAGTAACAAGAAAAACCTAATAAATCGTGATTTTTTGTAAAAAATAAATTATTTAAAAAATAAACATCTTATTAACAATGAGCAGTAAGTTGAAAGAAAGTAAAATTAGAAGAAAGTAATGAAAGTTATTGAAAAAAAAATTGGCAAAAAACTGCGACTAGCCTCTTCCTGTCAAAAAATCAACTAACATTTTTTTATTGTTTAAATATGATAAAAAATTAATCAACACATACAAAATTCTGTAATTTATACATTCATGAGGAATTATGAAAAAAAATGGGAAAAATCATAATAAGGTTAATATTCCGCAAAACTCATACGTATTGCCTTCTTATAGGTTCGTTTTTGTGGCACCATAAAAGAGGCTCATAGGGTTTAAAATAAAAAATTAATGACGGAGGCGTGTTTCTTGAAGATTTTTCATTAAATGACGAAACAAACGTGAATTTATTTTTTTGTAAACCTAACAAAACTGGAGTGAGTCGTAACAAAATTCGAAACTTTTTCTCTTTTGGGTAACCCTAGTCTGGATCATCGGATTTTTAAAGCTTATAGAAGTTAAAATCATACTTTGTTTCAAAAAACCCTAATCTGAATGACCGAGATAAATCTTTGACTTTCCAAAACTTAAATTTAGATAAAGTTTTGCTAATTTAAATTCTATATAAAAAATACTAACCATGATATACCATAAAACAATGATTAGTTTGACTGGCAACTGGAACCACAAAATCCACAATAAAACCCCATTAACGAGATTTGGGATCCAACAGAAGTAGTAGACAAGATTGGTTAAAGCAAACTTGAGTCTGACTGTTTGCACCAATTTTCTTTCTCGACTCGTCATTTGTGCTAAGCTGCACGTCACAGCATTTTTCAGATCCTTTGTGGACGAAATATATAATACTGGATTAACAAGCATCACAATTGCCAGTAGCACATACGTGACACAGTAGTTTGGGAGAATTCGCAGTAAAGCTGTTGATAGGGTCGTTAAGCTGTGGCAGCTGTGAATTAAAATTAAAATTTTATTTGTATTGAATTTTAAGGCACTGGCTAGTATATTACAGAATTTCCCGTAAGATTAACAGGTCAAGTATAGCTGTAAATGGCCGTTAGGTGTGTAAAAAATTCCGTACTACTAGAAAACTTAAACTAAAAAATATGGAATTTAAAAAAACCTACTTTGCATCTGGAACGTATAAAATTACTAGTCCAAAAATGGTCAGAATAGCTGGGCATATCCAGGCTATCGCATGGTACCATTTTGGATGACCTGGTCTTTCTCCAAGTAGAAGTTTCATATCTACTGCATAGCACAGTGTCCAAATCCAAGTTGCCATGTAAAAGTATTGTATCCATGCCTGGAATTTCATTTTTATTTTATTTTCTATACAAAATATTTTTGCGGGATATTCCACTACAAAAACTAACTTTTTCTCTATCAGTCAAAATATTTTGTTGATTTTTTTAGAATAATGTTTGTTTCCTACTTATCATTGTTCACATGATTTTTTGTTTATAATGAGAAAATGTTCTGCATTGGAATTTTAAGAAAAAAATCTTCCTTCAAGAAACGAAAAAGGTGTACTTATTAATTTTTTTAAATCTCAAGGGTTGATTGTTCCTCTAAATAAATAACAAAAGAATAATTTTTAATTCTAATTTAATTCAAAAAGTTCTTCACCGAAGAAAGAGTGCAAAAAACTATGCTGACAGTATCATCTTCCATGGGCATGATACTTTTGAAATTCAACCATAGTGCTGATCTGACGAAAACACCTAGAGGGAATACAATTTAAAAAAATTATTATTTCGATAATGAAAAAAAATTTGAATACACTAAAAATATATTTTTATAAATTGATATCAAACCTAAGGAAGCAAAAAGGTCCGCTACAGCAAGCCATATGATAATTTGTCGACCCCTAGCCCCAGAAAATGTTTGCCACCGATGTCCAAAACTTGACTCTTCCCGAGGTAGCACCTAAATTAAAACAAATTATAAGTTAGTTTAATTGCTGTAATTTTTTTGGACAATAAGAATCTTAATTAAATAAAATTGATCTTATTTGCAAGAGAAAAAAAGTTAAAACTTAAAAATCATCATTTAATTGTAAAAAGAAAATGTATGTCTATTACAATTTTATCGCAGCATCAAACGTAGAACGTAAGTCAATTCGAATTTCATTTTGTTATCAGAAATAATATAGAAAGTATGTTCCCATGTCTGTTCCCCATCTCTTTCAAATTATGTTTCGTGTCTTTATAATGAAAAAGAAAGACTTTGAATTTTGTCTTATCAAAAATAAAACATTTCCTTCAATTTTATTTTGTTTTAAGTATCCTCCAACTTCGGTCTGTATTCAAAAATTAATTGAAAGTTTTTTTCAAAGATTTATTATAAAATTAAAATTTTCTAATTTTTTTCAGAATGAAGATAAGAATTTCTTCAAGTTTGATTACTTCATTTTTTAGATCAAAATTAAAATACCTTAATTTTTTCAGGTCCTAAAACAAAATCAAATTGAACTTTTTTTTAATTCATTTTTTATTCGATATATTTATTAAAAGTCTTCCGTAATTCGTCACTTGTATTGAAACTTGATTTACACATCACCGTGTATCTCCAGTGACTTCAACCCAAAAGGGCTTTCACCTCTCGATCCCGAGCGATCCACGACTCGTCCTCATACCTGTTTCAAGACGAGGTCGTATGTACAGTCCGACGGTATGAGGTGCTTTCACAAACTGACGGTCTTTTTCTAGATATTGTTAATTAAATATTTTTTCATCAATTATGATGTATCTCCTGAAATTATCGACATTTTAGGAAAATTGGTTTTGAAACTATTTGGTCTTATTGAAATCAACCATTTTTGTCCTGTGCAATTTTTTGTCTGCCTAATAGTTTTTGCAAAAACGAAAGGAAAGCATATTATAATAATCGATTTTTATGCATTGTTTATGGATCTTTTGCAGATTTGTCTTCAGAATTAGTTAGATTGTACTAAGACGCATGAAATTTCTTTTGCACATTTTTGCACCTGACCCATAGTTTATATAAAAAAAACCACAAACAAGTTGTGTAGCAAGGTTTCTTTGAACCCGATTGTTAATATTAACCGATTTTTCAATCTTTTTTTGATTTTCTCGTAAAAATATAACGAAGGTAATGCAGCATATTAAAATTCGATCAATAAATATTTTACAAAATTTCGATTTTTCTCGACCTTCTGCCTGGCGCGACCTTCCCATTGTTTGAGATTAGAGTCGGCGGAGAAAAATCCAAATTTTTTACAATATTAATTGATCCAATTTTAATAGGCTGCATTAGCCTTGTTATATTATTTCGAGAAAATCAAAAGAAGATTGAAAAAAATCAGTTAATATTTACAATCCCTGTTGATCTTTAACGATTTCTTTTCTCTTAAATTAATGTTTTATTTTCCAAATAAACTATTCGAGATACGAAAAAAAGTCTTAGAGAAATTTTCTCCCTCTGTGGTTCCTTTAGCAGAATGAGAAAACAAAATGTGAAAATTGTAATACATACTACTATAAGACAGACCAAAATTGCATACGACAAAAATGTGAAAGGAAAATTGTTCCCGACCTATTCATAGTTTCATAAGATACTGAAGTTTCATAAGGTTTACATAAGTTTAATAATAAGGTTTATAATAAGGTTAATAATAAGTTTTACATAAGGTTTACATAAGTTTCATAAGGGTCTAAAAGTTCCAACATTTCCCTTTTCCATTCCGGCAGTTGAGTATCAATTACTTATTAGAAATCAGACATAGTTTTTCCCTAGTGAAGAAAATACTAGAGGGGTAAACAGTGCGCTGCTGGTGGGGACTGCCTGTCGTCACCACGGACTGTCCGCAAGGGCCAGACCGTGCGTATGATCTCGTCCGGAAGCAGGTGTGATGACGAGACGTGGACTGCGCGCGATACCCTACCATCATTTGAGGCCAGAAAGGAAAAAATCTTCATGAGGATTTTTTAATAAACTTGATTTTTTATTTTACTTTGGAGGTTATTATGTATATTTTCATAGAAATACCTCCAAATTGGAGCTACATTGGCTTGAAGTATGTGATTTGGCGTCCAAAAAGAAACTCTTAACTTTGAATACCTTTGGACACCTTGAACCTATTAAAATTGTTCGAAACAGATGTGTGTAAAATTTCCCGCGAAACTAAAAAAAAATTAAATGTTCTATCTCTTATAGTTTGGGAAATATGTCTTTCAGAAACTATTTTTTAGTGAAAAATTTGCCCGAAAAGTATGTAAATTATAGTTCTTGTAAATTAGCTTATTTCCTGTAAATCGTAGATGAAACTCGCGCTTATATAAGTTGAAGTACCATTAATTTCCAACAAATGTAAAAAACCTAAAATCCAAAGTGACAGCGTCCTGAAAAATATCCTTTTTCATAAACTTTTGTGAAGCATTCAGGTTTTTCGAAATGACATTTTTTTGTGTGCACTTCATGAACAAAATATACAATTCACTGTAAACCTGAACGAAATAAATTTCAATTTTAATCGATTATTACAGTTCTATTCTTTATTAATGTTTTGAAATTTGGGACGTATGAGAGACAGTATATTTTTTTTCTTAGGTTTGCTGAAAATTAAAAGTACTTCAACTTATATAAGTACAATTTTTATTTATGACCCGTAGGAAATTAACCAATTTACAAAAACTAAAATTGAAAACATTTTCAGCGAACTTTTTCACTAAAAAGTAATTTTTGAAGGCCATATCTCCCAAACTAAAAGAGATAGAATATTCCATTTTTTATTCTTTCACGGGAAACTTTACACAATTAAATTATCATTCAGGCTACTTTAAGCACAGGATGCTCTGAAAAGGAGAAATTTCCAAAAATCTTATTAAAACTATGCACTTGTTTAAAATAATTTTAATAGGTTCAAGGCTCGGTTGAAGGTGTGTTAAGGTATTGCACATTTATACTCAAGTTTATTCAAATATACCCCTAGGGATTTTTTTCTTTTCAATCTTGAAAGTGATCGTGAGGTATCACAGAAATGAAATTAGAACAAGTGAGAGGTGAAAGCCCTTTTTGGTTCGAGCTACTCTAGACAAACCACATATAATATAGATCATAAAAATGTACCAATCCAATTTTTTTAATTGGAATTTAAATCCTTGAAATAGATGTATGTTTACATTACGAAACGATTTCGGTGTCAACAATATTTTTTCAGAGAGATAAAAAAAAAGGAGAAGGACACTTCCGTATGTTTGTTTTACTATAAATTAAAAACAAAATTAAAAAAAGATTAAAAGTTTCTTTGAGTTTCGTAAAGCTACCAGAAATATATGCTTATATATTTGGAGAACGTATTAGGTATCAATGTTTTTTCAATTTTCAAAAATATGAAAAGTCTATGCCGTGTTTAGTTCATCAAACAAAATATGAAAATCGATTCATTCTTGGCTCTTGACGTAAAATATTTTGATAGTTGAAGGGTTTCACTGCATAACCATGTGAGTGCTACTTTTTTGAAAAGTCATAACACGTTTTACATTGGCTTCAAAATTCTCTAAAATTCCGCCGCACATTGTGGCAACAATAATTTGATTCTTAATTCGTTTCAAACAATTTTTATTTAAAATTTGTGTTTAAATATACCAGATACAGAAAAAATAATACTGCCATTCGATTCCGTGAAAGAAATGACATAAAATCCATGTATTGGACAATTTTTTGTCCACCCAATTCGTTATGTATAGTATGAATATAAATTCCATACCATATAATTGTTTATTTACACCACTTCACCAATTGAGTTTATTAAAAAATCGTGAAACACATAGAATTTATGTAATTTTTTAAAGCTGAATCGAATCGTGCTATTCGTTTTTCCGTATCTCGTACTTTTACCCAAATTGTTTAACTAATTAAAAAAGTTCTTGAAAAATAATTTATTAGTTTTAACGCTATTCGTTTTTAAAATATTTCATGACAAAATAATTTTTTACTTTTGAGCCTTCTATTTGTCTTGTAACATGTTTCTGGCGTTTCACTGATATATTTTATGTTGAATAGAGTTTAAAAAACACAATTTTTTATAAATCTTTAGAGCTCAATCAACTTTCAAATGTACTTTTTCATTTTTGTGTATAAAAAATAATTCAAATTTTGAGAAATTTTTTTTGCTCTCCTGAACATTTTTTTCCTTAAGACTTACATGGTTCTGCCATTTATTGATTTGCCCTTTAATTATTTACAAGCTTTTTAAGACAGCAGTACAATCCCAATTATATTGTATTATCATATTTAAAGAATGCAAAATATTCATTTTTCAGGCAATAAGATTTTTTCTTTCTACACAAGAGGTTATTTTAATGGAATTTTTTACACAACAATTGACTAGAATTTTTTTTTAATAAAGAAAGCTAAGCATATTTGTAAACGCGGAAATGTGAGATTTGAAAACACAATTTGATAATGATGTCATACCTGATAGATAGCGCCGATTATTCCCATTGTAGAGGACAGCATACACACAATATTATAAGCATCCGTATTAAATTTTTTCATTATTAGGTTCGACATATCCGATTCATTATTGGAATGACAGCAAAAGGTCTGGATCGTTGGATCGGCCATGATATTATGTATTCTCGACGCCGGCGAGATATGTAGATTCTTTTAAACCATCGATAAAAATGGACCTTAAAAAGCACTCAAGATAAGCTCCATCTTATCTCAGAACTCAGAAGACTTTTCCTTACACTTATTGCCAGTGACCCGACTCGCCTACTCGACGTACCTCACTACTTCTGGTTCAAACTCTCGAGAAATTATTATCTCTTATTATATTTATTTACTGCAAATGCCATATTCCCGACGCGAATACTGTATATTTTATAATATGTCGTGTGTTGTTGTGGCTGGGCCTCTTTTCTTTCGCGAAGCCCTACATATTCTTGCCATACAATGAGCTACTGGTAAAACAGGTTTTATCGATGTTGTGGAAAGAAGATTAGAAATTTGAGATGATGGTGAAAAAAAAATATTGAGTGGTTCCTTTTTTTATTTCAGAGTTAGTGGTGTTCAGTTTGTGGAGTGAAAATTAAAATTTGGAATAAGATTCGTCAATTTAGGAAACATTATAAATAAAAACATTTTTCTTGGGCGATTATTACATCCCTCATAGTAGCAAGATATTTCGGGATATACCATTTATATCCGGAGATATCCTATAGGGATACTTATGGTGTATCCATATTATATACTAGGCTATTTTTGAGTTATTCAAAGATCCTATACATGAGACATTGCAATTTTTGAGATCTTATGCAGATATACCAAAAACGACCCAAAAAACATCGATATCGAAATTTCCGCTTAAAATAACCAATATGAGCTCTTGAATGAAAGAAAATTACAAATTAGGCAATTGTTTGTACCTACTTTACTTTTTTGGTGTATTATTCATTATGTGCAAATAGCTGAGAGTAAAATCTCAATTTCGAACTTATCACCAAATATTTTCATTCACATTTTCGGGATTTGCATTTTCCTTGATGTAACAGATTGAAACTATTTAAATTTGGTGTTATTTTCCGTTTGAAAACATTCAAAAGTTAGATGCGACAAAATTTTAAAAAATATAGCTAAAAGTTGGATTTCTAGTAAAAAGATCATGGATTGATACAAGAGACGAATACTATTATTTTACACAATCTGGCTTGACATATTTTATAAAATTAGGGAACGATCATTTGATAATAAAACTGCATAGAAAATAGAAAAAAAAACTGTAAATTCGGACAAATAGAATTTTGGGAACTACAAAGATCAAATATTTAAAATCAGATAAAGGAAACTAGAAATTCCTTTCCGATGAAAATTGCAGCCAAATATATTCGTACATAAATATATGCATACAATTCCTTAAAATTTAATTTTCTTGATTAATTTTTTTTTTGTAAAAAGAAATTCACCCACAAAATTCAAGAATTGGTCCCCCAGATATCTGATATTTTTATAAAATCATACTAAATCAGAATACATTAGTTTACAGTCTTTCCGAAGAGTTGAGAAGCTCTGACGCCAACTTTTATTGTTTTACGCAATGCAAATAAAGTTATCTGTTCTGTTCATTCTATAATATACGTAACTACTATCTTAAATTCCCAGATGCTTCTAAAAGACAATATCAAACTCGGAAATTAATTACAATCATTTAGCAAAAGAAAAGAAAAATTCTTGATTTTCAAAACTTATCAGAGATCTTATATAAAAATAAATATTCTTGATATATTTTCCAACTAATGACTAGGAATGAACTGTATTAAATAGTAAATTATAAGTTAAAATAAATAAATATTTGCAGGCACTATTATTTATTATTATATCATCGTTAAGGTGTATCTAATACAATTGTTCAGAACGTCTTCCACCGCTATTGTCTTGGCTATCGAAAACTTCTTCGATGACCTGAAATCATAACAATTTTATTTCCTTTCAATTATTAAATTATTAGATGGCTGAAAAATTATGAAAACTCACCGATTATCTGAAGCCCAATATTTTTCTGCATTTGCCATTGATAGGCCTATATCCAGCTGGACATCGATCTGGTGCACCAATAATGTTCCTGTTATCAAGAATAGGATTGGCCACTTTTCCTGAGGACAAATTTTCCTTCACATCTTCCTTATTCTTCACATTTTCAGACCCCTCTATAGCTCTAGGCATTACATTTTCTACCTCAGCTTCCTTCACCTAATTGAATAAAATCAGTCTATTTCAATATTTTTCTTTAAGAAATAATTATAATAATATTTACACAATGTTTCTTAGTTTTCTTTATAACCTCTTTTGAACGAATGGACACTTGTCATACAATTTTATCAACAAGTATTTGCATGACAGGCATAACATAAAAAACAAACTATTTTATACATTTCAAACCAATTTTTGTAAACAAATTAATTATCAAGCTTTGAATAAATTTAAAACAAATTAAATTTTTTAGATTTAAACTTTTTTACCTTAGGATCAATATCATCTGGAAATACAATTTCATCAGTTATCAGGTCGTTCTTCTCGTCCAGTGCATTGATGGATTGTATGGAAATAAAAGCAAGCAGAAAAATCGCAATGATTTTTCCAGCCATTTTAAAATACTTTTAAACTAATTTTGCATAGTATAAAAATTGTTTAAAACAGAAAAATATTGATGAGAACAATTGAGGAAATTCAGGGATGAGGAAAAAAAACTTCTTTCTTGGATAGACACCTAATTCCGACTGATCGCGGAAAGAATCGACCTATCAACGTTGATAATAATCTTATTGATAAGTAAATTGATATCCTCATGAGCCAAGTATGTGACAACGAGCAATATTCTATTTTCTCGAATTTCGGCGCGTTGCTTATTATCAGCAATCATCTGTCAATAATTATCGTTTCGACAGCTGCGAGCAATTAAAGCATTAAAGCATAAGGAAAGTCACACTTTTATCTTGTAATTGTTTTCAATAATAAATACAAAAATAGCATTTGTAGTCTTAGGAAACCCTTATAATTTCGTGCCAACTTTTGTCCGTTTCTTACCTTGACCACTGCGGAGCGTAGAAAAATACTGGTAACCTTGGGAAACATCTTCTTTCGATTTGAATATAAAATTTTGAGCAAACAATCATTTAGAGGAAAGGGGATCGGATAGGGAAATTGAGGGGTGAGAAGACCCCTATGCTGGAAGCTTATCTTTTAGCTCATATTGAAGCTCTTTTAGCATGTAGAATTGGGATTGAAAATAAAATTTGCTATGTTATAGTTTTCTTATTTTGATAGCAGTAGTTAAAAAATAAGAAAAATGAGGAAAATTTGGTTATTTAGATCCCTATACTGGAAGCTTTTATTTTAGTCTGATTTTCTTCGGAGGTGGCTCAAATTGAAGCATTTGGCATCTGGTATGTGGAATTGAGATAAAAAAAAGAATTTGCCATGTTACATTTTCCTTTTTACATTTTTTACATTTATTACATTTCCTTTTTTCATAGTAGTTAAAAAATAAGGAAAACGAGAAAAATTTGGTTATTAAGACCCCTAAGCTGGAAGTTTCTCGAATTTTCTTCAGGGATCACTTAAATTGAAGCTCTTGGCATGTAGAATTGATATAAGAAATAGAATGTGCTATATGTTATATTTTTTTGGTTTATATCAGTGGCTAAATAATATGTGAAATAAGATAACCTCTTACATGGAGTGTCGAATGTCCGCTCGTCCACCGTATGTATCACAATTCTATCACAAACTTGAAGACTGATAGAAGAGCTGATTAAAAGTCTAAACTACTATGAAAACCCTAAAATATAACAAATATTAATCTAATTTTAATTACAGTGAATACTAAAATTAATTTACGGTTATTATTCACTACGACACTGGATTTGGCAGTGGACTGAACTTTTAATCAGCTCATTTTTCAACTAAAAAATTTGAAATAGGACTGTAATGCGTGCAGATACCAACATTTCAATCAATGTAAAAATTTTGTAAACATTGGAAATTACTGTTAGATTTTGTAAAATTTCAATGATTAAAAAAACAATGGAAAAAATCTAGGTAGAGGAGTGGAGGGTACGCTGGCACACCTAAAAGAAAAAGTGAATTTAAAACAAAAATAGACAACCATAAATAATGGAAAAATATTCTTAAGGTAGCTTGACATGTTGGTTGTAGTCAGTGAAAAAAGATTTTTTAATAATTTATTAATTTAATTTACCCGCTACTTCGGGTGATTTGGCACACCACTGTTATTTTTCGATATTTCAATGTATTAATTATTAATTGAATTACATACATAACTCACATTTAAATTATATAGCTCACTTGTAATAAGTTATTTTAATTTTAAGTCAATTTAGAGGTATCGCATGGCAATTTAACGACGGCGCCAAATTACCCGCACACGAATTGTTTATTAATTTAATACTTTTCGCATAAAAGTCGCATTTCTGAATCATTAATAACACCGACGCACAAAAAAAAGTGGCCGGTTTTTTTGACTAGACCCATATATCCGTATATATTTTGACGCGCTAAATCCGAATTCGGTGTCCGTTTTGCCCGTACACCACCAAAATTTTGAGTAAATGGCGAAAAACCATGAAAAACCGTGAAGGTCCACATCCATGGATCTAGAAGCCATCCATCAAGACATAAGTGAAATGGAGAGTCGGTATCAGGGAAGATGGGATGTCAACATAATGGCGGATTTTTGCTGGATGTTACAGAGAGACATGAAAACGAACAGCAAAAAGAGAAAGACAAATCCATTACATATAGATCGCTTGAAGAAAAAAGAGTACGTTACAAAAGAAGAAGAACAATGTAAAAGCAGCATTTCTTATATATTTATCCATCTCTATCATCACAAGCACTCAATAAAAAATAAATAAAAAAATGTCACGATTTTCAGCGATTTTCCACGGTTTTTCGCCATTTTCTCAAAGTTTTGAAGGTTTGCGGGCAAAAAAAACACTGGATTCAGATTTAGCGCGTCAAAATACACTGAAATCATGTGTGAAACACTCATAAGAAAACTTTCTAACATTTACCAACGTCTATAAATGCGATTTTCAGCGATTTTTTACGGTTTTTCGCGATTTACTCAAAACTGTGGTGCTGTACGGGCAAAACGGACACCGAATTCGGATTCAGCGCATCAAAATACATAGGGATATATGGGTCTAGTCAAAAGTACCGCCCACTTTTTTTTATGTGCCGGTGTAATTGAATAGAGTTAAATATAGAATTATATTTATTATTATCTATCTGTTATTGTCTAATTCAAAAATAATTGTTTACTACTTTTAAGAATTTTTATGAAAACTTCTAATAATTTTTCATAAAATTCGTAAAAGTTTTCGTAAAAATGCAAAGAAATGACTTCCACCAGGGTAATGTATTTCAAATATAAAATGTAAATTACAAATGTATTTCATGCCACAAAAAATAAATTACGGTTTAATCAGTGCTGTCGGCCTAAAAAATGAAGTGGCCTGGTGGTACTTTCATAGAAACTTTGACTTACGATGCAAATGTAGAGAATAAGCTACAGACTTGGTATCTAACTTAGGAAATTCAATTCTTGAAAATTACCTGAATCTTACGAAAAATTATTGCAAAGTTCCTGGAAATTTATAGTAATTATTGCAATTAAGATTATCTGCGCCATATGAAATGAATTCGGTCAACAGAATCAATTTACAACTTGGGAAAATCCCACAAACATGCCCCGTCTCTAACAGACGGTCTGGCCTGGGCCTGGCCAAAAGTGTAACGTTTTTTCCGGCTGGCCCCAGGCCAGACCGTCTGGTCAGCCGCTAGGTATGTGCTGGTCAGCCACTAGTTAATGACTTGTCACGACTGTCAAGATGATAAAAAAAGTCTTGTTTTGATAGAGAAAATTTCTTATTTTCTATTATTTTAGACATTCTGTAACTTTTTCGAAGTATGTCAAAAAAAATTTGATGACCGAACTTTGTTTTTTTTTTGTTCATGGCTAGCAGACCAGCGCCAAACCTGGACCAGACCAGGCTGTCAAGGTGATAAGAAAAAAAGTCTCAACTTGATAGTGAGAAGTTCTTATTTTCTATCATTTTAGACACCCTATAACTTTTTCGAAATATGTCAAACAAAAATTTGCTGATCGAGCTTAAGATTTTTTGTTCTTGGCTCGCTGATCAGCGCCAGTCCTGGGACAGACCAGACCTTCTAGACTAGACGATCTAGAAAAGGTCAGACTTGGGCCAGATTAGAACTTCCAGACTAGACAATCTAGATAAATCCAGACCTGGGCCAGACTGCCAGGATATTTTTCCACGCGGGTGATTCGCTGTAATCCGGAAATTTCGAATCATAATATAAGCTATGATCTATTGCGATAAATATATTTTTATTTTTTTTATTGGTAACATAAAGTAGGTTTTACACTGTCTTAAAATTAAATTCTTAATACTGTGTAAATAGCCCTTTGAATGGTAACTAAAACAATTTTTCGTGCGACATGAAAGCGGCCTGGCACTGCCAGGCCTTGACTACACCACTGGGTTTAATGTAATTTAATTTACAATTTGATATCCATTATTAGAAAATTAAATATGCAAAATAAGTAATTTAATGTTATAATCATTACACTTTTTACGAAAGAATTTTTATAACATGATTTCATTGTTAATGTCGGACAAATCGAAAATTTGTCTCATCCAGTTTCCGATAAGATAACTTATTCGTCATAAACATTTATGTATGTTGATATCTTCTCGCATAAGCTTTCTTTACGAATCTGTTTGGTAAATTAGGAAATACGTGATTTTTTACAAAACATAATAATAACGAATAGAAAGATATGAAGTAAACCTCTTTTAGTAACTTTTAATCGGCCCTTTTTTCAGTTAAAATTGTTATTAAATGTCTTTCAAATTTTTTCAGACAACTTATGACAGTAAAAAAAGCGAGACAAAAAGTCACAGATAATAAAATATAAAAAATAATAACAAAAGACATGGGGTGAATATAGAAATGTCAAATTACATAGTTTAAGATTAACCTCCTATCACACAGAGAAATTATTCCTTTTTTGACTACTTCACAAATTTATCGAAACATCACTTTCCGGATGAATACGATAAATGTTTGTCAAAAATACCTCACATCTCGGAAGCAGAGTAACTCTAAGAAACTTCCAAAAAAGCAGGTTTCTCACAGAAAATAATGGGTATTCAAAATTCAAAAAGGTACTTTAGTATTGCAGTTTTTATCTATTTAGTTTTTTATCAATTCTTCAAATATCTGTCTATTTTTCGAACGAAATATTTAACTGGCAAAAATGATATATTGTAATCAATGATAGGGACCATTCAGGAGATGACATAATTTCAAGAAAATCATTGGAATGTGTAAAGGATATCATAACTTTTTTAAAAGAGCGTAAGTATGAAAGTGATTTTTTCAATAAAATCGGATATCAATCTCAATCAGGTTTAGATTTTTTCAGATTTGGATATTTTCGGTTTGTGAACACTATTTCAAGCTGACAATTATTTATATACCTATATTTTTTAAGTCCTAAGGGGATTAAAAGGTGTAGTTTAACAATTAGTTGTTATTTTTTTGTATTTGCTTTTTTACCTGTAATTTGTTATGGAACATTCGGGTACTAAAGTACAACTTTTATAACCCCTTGGAATATACAAAAATCGCTGTCAATTAAGCTTAATAGCAACAATATTCAGAACAACATAAATTTTTGCTGAGAGAGAACGGCCGATTAGGAAATTTGTTTACAGACATTATTAGTAACAATAAAAATTATTCACTATGAATATAGTGCTTTAACTTTCAAAATTAAAGACAATTGTAATCAGATCTGGCCAGCAAAAAAACAATCTTATGAGAAAAACACAATAATTAAAAAATTGTTTAAAACAATAATAATTGTTAACTTATGCCAATTTTTCAGTACTAGTTATGACTTATGTGATAAATTTTCTTAAAATTAAATTGAATATTAGTTGAATTATTTTTTTGTTATGAGTTCAGTTGCAATAATGCAGAACTGAAAAAAGTTCTCATAAAAAGAAATGTTTGCAATAATTTCAGTAATTTATTGACAAAGAAATTACATTGAATAAATGTATTACAGATGCTAGTGAAGAGGGTTTATTTCGGCGATCAGGGCGACAAAATTTGAGAAAAAGAATTCTGATAGGATTGAAAAAAGGGGAAAAGACACATTTTGATAATGATGCCGATACTGCCTTAGAATGTGCTGCAGCTTTACGTCTCTATTTAAGTTGTTTAAAAAAGCCAGTCATCCCCTTAAGGGTTCAAGAACTGATTCTTGGTAAGTATAGTTTAATTTTGCATCTTTCATTTGGGGTTAACCACTGGAAATTTCGACGCGTACTTCTGCATTTAACAATTTGAAGAATTCAAAAGAATTTAAGTGAATGCAGAAAAATCCAAGGAAATTTAGATGAATTCAGAAGAATTACAGAAACTCAGAGGAATTCAAGCGTATTCAGAATAATTCAAGGAAATTAAAGTGAATTCAATACAGAAGAATTTTAATAAGTTAAAGGAATTCAAGTGAATTAAAAAGAATCCAAGGAATAACAAAAATTATGCGCATTTAAAAGAATTCAAGTTACTTCAAAATAATCCAAGCATTCAGTTAAGAAGTATTAATTAAAGTTCTAAAGAATTAAAGTTAATTAAAAATAACCCCAAGAATTCAAAGGAATTGAAATTAATGCCAAAGAATCTAAGGAATTAAAAAAAAATTACAAGAATTTATGTGAATTCAAAGGATACAAAATAATACAAAAAGGATTTTAAAAAATTTAACTAAATTCAAGTAAACCCCCCGCCCAAAAAAAAACATTTAAGATTTCATGTAATTAACAAAAATGCAATTGAACACAGAAGTTATGAAGAGAATTAAAGGTAAATTCAAAGAATTCCAGAAAATACAATGGAATTAAGAAGAGTCCGAGTGAATTGAATTAATAATTTTTAACTCTAGTTCAGATTTAGAAATAAATCAGGCGTTACTTAAGTCTTGAGAATTCTAGTGTTAACTTGAATACAATTGAATTTATTCAAGTCGAGATTAATGATCTAAATTCAAGCTAAATTTAAAAAAATTAAGTAATAGAAGAAAATCCAAAACAATTCAAAAGAATACAGAAACAGGTATACATCTGAATGTAGTAGTGGTTAACCCCTCGTAATTAACTAATTAACAAATCAGAAAAGTTTGACTAATTTTATTTATTAATCATTTGTGAAGCTGATAATCCTGGAGTAGAAGCTCAGGAAGTTGCGCGTGATGCTTTGGGATTGATTCGCCAAGATATCAGTGGACGTCATGGAGAACTTTTAGCTGATATTTTGGGACTTTTAAGGCACCTCACTTTGTCGGCACCACCCTCAGAATGCTCAGAATTACATGGATCTCCTTTACCCATTGCTCTACTTCCTGTTTTCTTCACTCTTACGGTCGAATTTTAAATATACAATAAACAAATATACGGGACTTTTCTAAAAAGTACATTGTCAACTCGTGATTTTGCACCTTGCCGTTGATTCCTAGAATTAAAAAGGAAAAATTAAATATAAAAAGTGCTTTAAAGTCTGTCCCATTTTATAAAAAGGTTTTCTAAAAAAACGAGAAAAATATTTTATAGCTAATTTAATATTGTTTTAGAAAATCTGATGGCTTAAAATTTTTAATTTTGAAGCTATTGTTTATCTATTTTAGTTTGAATGTTTAACTTTTCTTATTTTAGCCAGCTGATCTCATGAAGTGGAGACAAGTTGCAGCTCGATTTAATGAATTAATCAATGAAGCTCCAGAACAACTACGACTGGATTCACGTTCAGAATTATCAAATGTGCAAACCGTCAGTTGTCAATTAAAATTTTTCTTAGAATTTAAAATAATTTAACAAGATATTTTTTATATAATAATAATAATTTTTTTACTCAAGAATCCCTTACCGAATCCAGAAGAAACTGATCAATGGAGAAGAATGCAAAATATTTCCTTTCTTTATCCTGTTATCACGCTGGTAAACAACAGAAATGCATGTAAGATCAAATTCAAAATTCCTTTTTATTAATTACCTCAAATTTATGAAGCTCGCTTGATAGAAATATGACTTAGGTCAAGTAAACCTTAAATCTTTGCAACCATTTTTTAGATCCAATTGGAGAAAATGCCCCAATTTTTCTTGCACCCCTTCATCGCCCACCACCTGGTAGACTTCATTTAGCAATCTCGAATCCAAGTGGCTAAAAATTACTAATATTTGGCATCAGGATGAGTTGAAAACAAATTTTTTAAGTGCGAAGAAAAATAAAGTTTGTGATAATCATAAAAGGTCTCTGTCTCGCGTTCAAATGTCTGCTTAGATTGTTAAAATTTAATAAATTTAAAAACCTACACATGTGTTTAACAGTCAATTTTATTTCGAAATTTGCATTCATTCAATACATTTAATTTCATCAGTTTAAATAAAAATTATTAATATTATATAGAATTTCAATTTCAAAATGCCAGGCCTGACAGTTCCATACCAGAGAATGTTGAAACTTTTGAAGAAGGCCAAAATATCATTGAAGAAGAATAAGTCATGGATAAGATTAAAAACTTTAAACTGCTTTCTAATTGCTTTAGACATGCGAAAACTGCATATTTCAATCTATTCTAAACATGACAGATAACAATCAAATATAGGGTGGCCACTCAAACTTGAAAAAAAATCCAGGCTAGTTCCTGGTTTTCCTGGTCAAAAATCACATTTTGCGCGGTTGACTTTTAAAGCGTTTATATTAATAATTATTCAATACTAATAGCTTCAATATATACATTTTTTAAAGAATTATACATTGAATGACTCTAAGGTCAAATAAATAATATAAATTATTGTAAAAGTGATTTTAGACATTTAAACCCATACATACTTCAACTTTCAAGCAAAAGAGACGAGTTTTCCACAAAAAAGTCGAATTGTTAACCAAATGATCGAATTTTCAAACAAAAAAGATTGAACTTCAACCAAATACACATACAGTTGCATTTTTAAGCAAATAGTTGAATGTTCAAGACAAAATGAGGAATCTTTTAGAAGAAAGATGAATTTTCAACCAAGAAAGATAAATTTTCAACAACAAAATATGAATTTTCAATCCAAAAGTATGGATTTTCTATCCAAAAAGACGAATATTTAACAAAAGAGTTAAAGTTTTGCAATAAAAAATTTGAATCTTTAAGAAAATAGTTGAATTGTCAAAAAAATAATTACATTTCAAATTCGTCATTTCACATTTGTCAAATGTTCACGTTTTAAGACCCTCTGATCCCGAAAAACAGGTTTTTACGAATGTCTCTCTGTGTGTATGTATCTATTTATGCATTAGGGTGGCCCTTATTTTTCACTTTTCGAATTCTTCTGTCCTCACCCCCCCCCCCCCCTTTTTTTGTTTGAATGCCAAAAAAAAATCTTCTCCAAATTTGAGCAAAATCGGTTAATATTTAGGAGTCGCGCAAAAACCACGAAGTTTCCGATTGATTTAACATAGGAAAAAGTCAGCTTTTTGTAAATCTAATATTTAAACGCGATGATAACAATATAATAACAAATAATTCCGTGTTTTAGTATATTGTTCAGAATTTGTCAGAGAATAAGAATCAATCATACATTTTGAGGTTGAATAATTTTAAGCCGCTCTTATGGGTCCCCAAAGAAAACGCCATAAGTGAAAAATGTGAATTTTACGTAATATTGCGGTTTATTGACGCTTTTTAAAAGTTTTTTTACATAAATAATCATTGATCAGTAATTTAAGAATACCCAGTCATTTGTTAACTCATATTCAATTGTTTAAACAATTTTTTTTTCTAGGCTTAATGAGTTATTTAATCAATAATAACAATAAAATAATTTTACAATTATTTAAATAATACGTATATGTTCAATCATATATTTTACCTAAAAAAAAGCAGGAGAAACATTTTATCTCACTACATTTTCGACAAATTTTAATATTTTCAAGTACCAATTTGTTTATTATGAATAATCGTAGATGTTTAAACAAATAAAAAAAATTTAAACAATTTTTATTTGTTTAAACATTTAAGAGTATTCTTAAAAAGCAAAGTAAAACATAAAAATATGTCAATCTTTCGGAAAATAGCAACAAAAAAAATGTAAACAAAAAAATTGTTCAAAAATTCTTTATTTGTTTAAACATCTACGAGTATTCATAATAAGCAAATTAGTACTTAAAAATATTAAAATGTGTCGTAAATTTGATGAGAAAATGTTTCTCCTGCTTTTTTCTAGGTACAATATATGCTTGAACAAATACGTATTATTTAAATAATTGTGAAATTATTCAAACAAATTATTTTATTGTTATTATTGATTAAATAACTCATAATGTCTAGAAAATACGTTCATTTCGCGAGTGGGCTGAAAAAAACAAATATTTAAAGAAATTTAAATTGTTTAAACAATTGAATATTAGTTAACGAATGACTGGGTATTCTTAAATTACTGATCAATGATTATTTATGTAAAAAAAACTTTTAAAAAGCGTCAATAAAAAGCAATATTACGTAAAATTCACATTTGTCACTTATGGGGTTTTCTTTGGGGACCCATAAGAGTGTCTTAAAATTATTCAACCTCAAAATGTATGATTGATTCTTATTCTCTCACAAATTCTGAACAATATACTGAAACACGAAATTATTTGTTATTATATTGATATTATCGCGTTTAAATATTAGATTTACAAAAAGCTAACTTTTTCCTATGTTAAATCAATGGGAAATTTCGTGGTCTTTGCGCGACCCCTAAATATTAACCGATTTTGCTCAAATTTGGAGATTTTTTTTTTGGCATTCGAACAAAACTGGGGGGTGAGAGCAGAGAAATTCGAGAAAAAAAATCCACCAAGTATAAATAAGAACCACCCTAGTATGCATGTATGAATGTATGCATGTATGCATGTATGTCTGTATTTATGTATGTCTGTATTTATGTATGTCTGTCTGTGAGCACGATAAATTTTGAAAAAATCAATCTATTAGACAGGCCTTTGGTACACTCTTTTAGTGTCAAAAACTGAAAGTCAAGTTCGTTAGCCAGCTATTTTGGATGACAATTCAAATAGAGCATTTTCAAAATTTTTGAGACAACTTTTTTCCAAGATTTAGAAATTTTATGCACGGCTGTTCGTAGTACTTGAAAAGACGAACAATTTATCCCAATGACTTTTTCCGATAAAAAGAAAAATACCAGAGCATTTACAAAATTCCAAAAAACAAACGAAAATGAACATTTTAAGCCAAACAACGCACAATATGAATTTTTTGAATTTTCTTCAAAAATCGAAAATTCAAATTTTGACCGCACAAAAAATAAGGAAAAATCGAAAATTCCATTTTGCGGTCAAACTATACAAGATACGAAAAAAAATGAATCGACAAAAATTGTGTATTCAAAAAAGATCTACTATTTTTCATTAATCACTTTTTGATAGGACGCTTAGTTTTTGTTTTATTCGTAAAAAACTGCATTAAAAATAGAAAAATTGAATTTTTAGACAAACGACACAAGCTACGAAAAAAATATTCAGACAAAAATTGTTCAGCCAAAAAATAGCTACAAATTTGTCATTAATTATTTTTTGATAGGATGCGTGATTTTTGTTTTATTCATAAAAAACAACATTAAAAATAAAGAATTTATTTTTTGGACAAACGACACAAACTATGAAAAAAATTAATTAACACAAGTTGCTTATCCAAAAAAGAGTTACAATTTTGTCATTATTAATTTTTTGATAGGACGCGTAGTTTTTGTTCTAATCGTGAAAACTAACATTAATGATAAAAAAAATTAAATTTTCTTGGAAAGCGACACAAGGTACGGAAAAAATTAATAGATATTAAAAGGAGTTCACCCAAAAAGGATCGACAAATTTGTTATTAATAATTTTTAGAAAGAACAAGTAGATTTTCTTCTAATCGTAAAAAACAAGATTAAAAATTAAACTTTTGGTAAAACGACACAAGAGACGAAAAAAATGAAAAGACAAAAGTTGTTCAACCAAAAAATCTACAATTTTTTATAAAATCTTGTTATAAAAACAAAAAATTAACTTGTTGGAAGAAGGACACAAGCTACAATAACATTTTATTTAACAAAATTTTTCGCCTAAATTATGTATCTATAAGATTTCTAAAAAAAATGCAATAAAATGTTTAATAATAAAATTGTTTTTTTCTTATAGGATGCGCACTTTTTCAAAATTATAAAAGCGACACAATGAAAATACATATGTTTCAATACCAATGCATATTATGAATGGTAATAATATAAATTTATTGAGATGATACATTGTTGAGGGTAGCTGTGAATACAATTTAATGCAAAATAAGAGATAAATATTAAAGTAATCATGATAAATAAAATTTGTACTTTATATTGCAATATCTGCATAGGCAATCCCAGGCCGAGGTACATAAACAAATGTAATATACATCTGATATAAAAGTGTTGAACGTAATGGCGAAAAGTTCACATTTTGGAAAAAATCGAGTGCGAAGCACGAGATACGTGATGAGAATGTGTTCGTTAAAGCCGAAGGAACTTTAACAAAAGAGAATTCACAATCACCAAATTACAGTTGTCGATACTTTGACCTTTAATTTCAAAGGTCTGTGCACAAATGTGGGGGAAATACAATGACCGAGCGCGTAGCGCGAGGTAAATACATTATCGAGCGCGAAGCGCGAGAACCTAGTCGCGCGCCCTAGGCGCGCTCAAACTTGCGAACGAAGCGAGCCGCGCGCGCAGCGGCTGCGGGACCGATTAAAAGTAAAAAGTCCAAAGATTATTTTGTCAAAATTTAAAAAAGAATCTTCTCAAATATTTGAAATATCACTAATCAAAGTCTTAACTTTGTAATTTCGTATCACTCTTACCCCTATCGAACCTGTATTTATTTGTGCTCATTTCATGAGCACTTTCGTACCTCTAAAACATCGAATCATTTAGCTCCCTCATAGAGAGAGGTTTTTCCATCACAACAAAAAAATAAAATAAACGCATTCTCTTGAAAACATTTATTTTAAAGTGGTAGAATTCGAGAGCGCGGGGCTAGTCTGGTTGTATCGTAGAGGGACGATTGTATAAAGAAAGGTCGCGACTAGTCGTTCAGCTTTTCAGGACGAATAGCAAAAATTTTGCAAACTTGATTAGTGCCAGTGGAGCTAGAAAAGGGACAGAGGTTCGGTCCGCCCGCCTGGGCTATTCGTCGGAAAAATTGGACGACTAGACACTTGGATAAGACCAAGGCTGGCTTAAATTTTCTTCCCAGTCTTCTTTCTGTTACGTAGCTTCAATAAAATTTTCAATCTATTATCCTAATCCCTTAATGGGAAAAAGCAAATTCACCCATTAAGATTAAAACCCTCATTTAATCCCTGCAATAATGTAGTATTTAAATTGCTCAATAAACCCTCAGACGATCCGTCTATACGGGATTGGGTTTTCCCGACCGAGGTTTTTGAAGGGTAGATGACAATTCCGCCCTGGAACCTACGAACGGTTCCCCCACTACACGGCTTTCTCTCACTCAGCCGAACTGCTGCTGTCCATCCTGGTCAGCGGGAGTCCTTTGTACCTAATGAGGACTAGAATGCGGAATATAACATTTTTTCAAATTAGCACTAGGTAATTGATAAATATAATATTCGAAATCTGCTGATTATAACGATTCCAACGATACGTTATTTGAATTAAAAAATTGAAAATTAAAGAAGAAATGTTCAAGTTTATATGAAATTTTATGAACGAATGTTTCAGTATTTTTATCAAATCCACTGCAGTAGCTTTAATTTATTGGTTGGTTGAAATTTGGCCACATTTGAAAACTTATTAAAGAACATCATAAATTTAGTTTATTTCTCAAACAGTCGCATTTCTCAAAATTATCCTTGAATAATTTTGCACTCCCAGTCCAAAAGTATGGATATAGTGTCATCTCTAGCTTAATTTGGAAACTCATTAACAAACATCCTACATTTTTTTTACTGCTTAACCAATTTGTTTATGAAAGCTAATTAAAAATACTATTTTAACACATCAAAAGCAGAATATAAAGGATTTTCGTGGAGTCAATTTCAAAAGTGTCGTTTTTCAAATCTAACTTTAGAAATCTTGAACATTACCAAAACACGAAATTGTATTTGCTTAAGTGTCGAAAAAAAATTTTTAACTGAATTCGGAAAATTTTGAAAATAATTATTCGTCATTTCAAAATTTCGAAACCTAATTTTCAAACCAAAGAAAAAGGAATTTTCAAAAAAGGGGTTGAATTCTTAACCAAGAAAGATTTTGCAGTCAATAAAGAAAAAAAATCTCAGCCAAAATGTTAAATTTTCAATCCAAAAAGACGAATTTCTAGCAAAACAGTTTAGTTTTCAACCAAAAGATTTGAATTTTTAACCAAAAAGTTTAATTTTCAACACAAAAATATGAATTTTCTACCAAAATAATTGAATTTTTAACTGAAAAATATCAATTATCAAGCAAAAATTTAATTTTCAACAGAACAGTAAAAATTTCAACCAAATAAATGAATGTTTTACCAAAATAATGAGTCTTCAACCACGAACATTTATTTTTACCAAATAAAATTTTTTTTAACCAAACAGTTGCATTTTCAACCGAAAAGATTAATTTTGCACCCAAAAACATTAATTTGTAATAAAATGAATGAATTATCACAAAACTATTCAAAATTAAGGAATTTTCAACCAAAGAAATTAATTTTCAACCAAACATGGAATAGTTGAATTTTCGGTCAAAAATAATTAATTTTCAACCCAAAAAAAGTGATTTTCATTAAAAACTGAAAAAATGTTTAGTGACTTATTAATTTGGAAAAAATTCGAGCAAGCTTAAGATATATTTGGAAATTTTGAAAAGATTCCAAAATAATTTAAAACTTGAAAAGATTTCATAACATTTAAAACAAAACGTACATTTTTGAAGATTCTGAACATAACATTTAAAAGTTTTCTAAGCATTTTGAAAGGTTTCAAAAGAATACAAAATTTTTATTAAAATTCCTAGGAAAACTACAAATTAATTCTTTTTTGAAAATTAAATTTAAAAAAATATTTTGATAAATTTTCAAAATAGAATCTGGAAGGTTTTGAAGCATTTTTTTTTATTTTGCTGGATTTTCAAAAAATTGTAGGAAAAATTCATGTTTCAAGATAATAAATAACAAAATTTGCGTTAGATTCGTGGAAAATTTTTTCATGATTTTCAAAAACAAGTTTTTAAGCGAATTTTCAAATAAATTTTAGAACAAATTTCGATTTATAAATTAATGTTTCTAGCTTAAAATTGTCTAAAATTATATAATTATAAAAATGTATACATTTTTTTATTAATTCTTCAATGTTGAATTATTAAACATTTTGGCTCAGACTTTTTTTTTGGTTTGAAAATTAGTCTGTTTTGGTTGGGGCTTAAGTTAATAAAAAGAAAACTTAAGTGCCAGTAGTAAAACGTCTGGAAACAGTAATATCAAAATATTATTTTTTAAAGGAAGAATAATTATTTTCAAAATTTGTCGAATTCAGTTTTTAACTTTTTTTCGATACTTAAGCAAATGCAATTTTCCGCTTTGGTCTCTGTTCAAAATTTCTAAAGATAGATTTAAAAAACGACATTTTTGAGATTGTCTCCATATTCTACTTTTTATATGTTAAAATAGTATTTTTAATAAGCTTTCATAAACAAATTGGTTGAGTAGTAAAAAAAATGTATGATGTTAATGAGTTTCCAAATTGATCTAGGGATGACACTGTTCATTCTTTTGGACTGGGAGTGCACAATTATTCAGGAATAATTTTGAGAAATGAGATTGTTTGAGAAATAAACTAAATTTATGATGTTAGTTAATAAGTTTTCAAATGTGGCCAAATTTTAGCTTCCGGAATTTCCCAAGTTAGGTAAAATATTGCACTAATAAATTAAAGCTACTGCAGTGAATTTGAGTGAAATATTCTGAAAAATGTTCCATAAAATTTCTCATAATTTGAACATTTATTCTTTAATTTTCAACTTTTCAAATAAAATAACATATCGTTGGAATCGTTATAATCTAAAATTTTTTTCGTCTTATGAAAAAAAATCTCCTGACCACAAAAGTTATTTAGTCCAGATAAAACTCACAAGATGTCTTCCTTGTCAACCCTGCAAAAAACGTCGTATTGAAAAGTATTAAAATGTATTGACATTTTGAATACGATTCAATTCTATTTACTGTTCCGAAAAAAAGATTTTAAAAGTATTAGTTCGTACTGGTTCGCATTACACTTCATCACGCTGAATGCGAAACAGCAGTGTCGATGATTCGCATTACAAAGTATTGGTTCGCATTAAACTTCAAGACGCCGAATGCGAGATGGCAGTCGTGGATCTTCGGCATTTAAAAGTATAAAAGTAATCAACCGGTTCCTGTTTATTGTAAAACTTTTTTAAAATAATGTAAAACAAACATATAAATATTAATAAATGAATAAACACTATAAAATATTGAATAAAATTTTAATCCGCGGTTACGAATTCAAAAGTATTCCAATAATTTTGGAATTTGCAAAATTTAAACCAATGCGACATTTCGCATTAAAAAGTTTTCAATTCACGCACGACATTCTTCTCATTCGATTGCATTTAAAATCATTAAAACTAATGCGAACTTTCGTATTAAAAAGTTTTCACTCAACCAAAACATTTCCATCATTAATTCGTATTGAAAAGTATTCAAACCAGTACGAACTCTCGCATTAAAAAGTTTACACTCGATAAAAAATTTCGTCTCATTCTATCGCATTCAAAAGTATTTAAACATATGCGAACTTTCGCATTGAAAAGTTTTTACCTCGCTCAAAAAATGTGTCTCATTCTTTCGCTTTCAAAAGGATTCAAACAGATTCAAAGTAATGCAAACTCTCGATTTAAAAAGTTTTCATTTCGCTCTGAAATTTTCTCTCATTCGGTCGCATTAGAAAGCATTAAAACGAATGTGAAGTCTCGCATTAAAAAGCATTGTGTGCAAAAAATTTTATCTTTCGTATTCAAACGCATTCAGGAATTTAATGTTATATAAGAAGTATCGCATTTAAACGTTTTCGGCTAACCTCTGCGAAACTGACACATAACAGACTTCACGGAAACAAATCGTGAATGCGAAACAATACTTTTGAATTTTACGTTTCTTGCAGGGAAAGTACAAATTCAACGAAAAATTGGCAAACAATATAAGTGCAGGTTTTTTGATAAAATCCACTTTTAATATTTCCAGGAAAACCGCCGTCATTTTGTTAATTTTGAACATTTTCTAAATTTTCTCACGAAAAGTTATAGAGGTTTAAAAAATTGGGATTTTTTAAAAACAAAGCAAAAAATACAAATATGGATAACTTCGTAGACATTTTTTTTCTTGCAAATCAGAAAAGAAGTTTCGCTAATTTCCTCTAAGAAAATAACACATTTTGTCCCCGAGAGATTCTGCGTCTTCTAGTGTAGAACCTGTCTGATTTGAAATGGCAAAAATAAATTTTTAACAGAGTAGTTAAGGGGCCGTTCAAGTATTAAGTATTAAGTAAGCAAGCATAATTTTCCCTATTCTTGACCCCCCCCCCCATTGTAAACAGATTTTTGCATTACGCATATAAAAAAATAAGCATCTATTTAGACCCCCCCCCCCAATGCTTACGTAATACTTGAATAGCCCCTGATGTTTTAACAATGTAGTTGAATTTTCAACAAATAAAGATAAATTATCAATGAAAAATGTAACAGTACTTTTAAATTAAAAAGAATTCACTTTTTACTACAGAATTTTACTATTCTACCAGAAGATGAATTTTTAATCCAAAAGGATGAATATTATATCCAATAAGACGAATTTAAAAAAAAAATATATATATAATAAAATATATTTATTCTGGTGACTTTAGCATTCATTTTGACACCCACAATGATTCTGTCCTTTTTAACGGAAATTTCAGTTTGAGCCTCAATTTGAAATTGCTGAAGTTTGAATGTCTTCAACACTTTCAAATGCTTTCAATTTCCAATTATAAAGTTTTGGCCGCGGCAAGCTTCAAATGACCAAAACATTAAGATCCAATTTGAAGTGGTAGTATTTCGAATTTGAAATTGTGCAAATTTTAAGGATTTAAATGTAGGCCAAACAACTTTATTTACTTCCATTTTATAAATTCGCAATTCAAAATTATTCAAATACAAAAGCTTTTAATTTTAAATTTGGCCAGAATGATTTTTGTTAGGCTTATGTGAGACAATAATAGTTCTTAAAAGATCCTAATGGTCGTAAGGAATATTAAAGAAGAGTGAAACTAGACTGAAAATAGGGTACTATCGGGATCAAATCTTGAAAACAGGGGACTTTAGGGATCACAGCTGAATAGTGAGTATAGGGTGCAATAGGGGTTATAGGGAGCCGTCTGTGAGGCCTGGGGACGATTAGACGCAGCCATTTAATAACTCAAAATCACATTGAATTGAGACGTCGAATATGGCCTATCAGAACTAATTTTTAATTTATAAATTAAAGAAAAAATCGAATGTAAGTGACAAGATTTATTTAGAAAATACATTTCATTTAGCAATGAAAAAACTATTTTTTAATAATACAACTGGCTCTCTAAAGTGTATACACTATACATTATTTGTGCAGTTTATCTCAGATCATTATTACATCTGTGTATAAAAGGAAAAATACTATCCCAGGCTTCAAGAAAATTGTCAAAAAATATCAGCATGTACTAAAATCGACAAAGTCAATTATTCCATATAATTAAAAATAGAGCGTACAATGATCACGAAGTACATATAATGAAACGAATAGAAGTTTCATTAGATTTATAAGAGTTCTATATAAAAAAATATCATTATAAAAGTAGCATGATTCATAAGACTTATCCCTGATTCAGTTGTACTGTGTGCGTTAATATAAACAATATATATTGAATAAGGCAAAACTGCACGTCTAAACTTTTTGTGAGTTTATATACTTTCGAGGGGTACTTCGAACATTTAGTTGCAATGAATCACTGATCATTGATTCTCAATGAGTCTTCGCAATTAAAAAAGAGAATAATCCCTCGTATACTTTAGAGAAAAATATTTTCGAAAATATGTTTCACTTTGTTTAAGAAAATGAAATATAAATACAGCTTAAGAAATCCGGTACGAATGAAAACTCATTTCAAAAATGTGAATTGTACTGTTCTACCTACCAGTCACAGTTTTATAACGAGAACTATAGAATAAGGTCAAATTCATACTCGTCATAGAGGAGAGTTTGTGCCCATTTATATCGCGTTGAAAACTTGATTGATTCTTGTCTAGAGTGTTCTCCTATGTTATGCAAGGTGCATACAGAAATTTTTTTCTCGGTTTGTTATGTATAATTTTCTATTTTTTATTAAAACATGCCATATCTCTTACCGTTATGAAAATTTTGTAATTATTTTTTCACAATATCGACTGATAGTTTATGAGAAAAATACTGAAATAAAGTTTTAATTAAACGGCGTTTCTACACATCTAAAAATATTTCACATGTTTATTTCGAATTTAGGAAAAACTAAACTAATAGACCTGTTGAGTAGCTACGATAGCGCCACTAATTTGGGATTATTAGATAGAAATTTGAACTTGAATTCAATATTAACAAGAAAGCTTAGAGTAAATAATTAATTTTACACCTTGTTAGTTCAATATTTTTGATTGAAATGAATTCATTGCTCTTTTTTATTAACATTATTATAATTACTTCGAGATATCCAAAAGTTCACGTGTCAAGTGGCGCTGTTGTCTGTCGTTTAGTCAAATCGAAAAATTTGTAATTCATTTTCATTAAAACGTTATTTTACTGTTATTCTTGTAAACAAATCGATTGTATTAATTGTAAGGTGGAACAAATGCTACCACATTGTGCAGAAAATAGAAGTTTTTAATGTTAAATAAACATTCTGTCTTATATCCAATTTTCCACCTACTATAATCATTGAAGTCGGAGATTTCTATTCATTTTTTTTTTAGAAATGTAACATAATTTTACATTAGAAGCGCAATATATATGTAATAGTATGGAATTCTCAGGAAATATGTAATGTCAGCAACTTTCAATCTGATTATGAATTATGATCTTGAAGTTACGCATGTTCCTCCTTAACGTATAACTTAAATCTAATTTGGGCATCTCGAAACTGCCGAACTGTTTATAAAAAAATAATTAAAAAATTGGCATAACTTCAGGAGATTTGGCCTTTGTTCTTTAAAAATAGAAAATGTTAAGTAACAAAACACCGACCAAGAATTTGCTATGTACACAAAAGTACACTTGCATAAAAGAGTCTCTTTCGAACTCATGGATACGACAGGTATGAATTTGGTCTTACTGTATATAATTATATCCATATTGCGAGTCATCTTTTAATCGAATATTTGAATCTATATGAGAGAACCTCTTTCGATGAGAAGTCTAATTTTCAATCGATTGTGTCAGAGTTTCGATAGAGGAGATTCGAGAGGATTTTTGGAAGCAGAAATGAGTTCAGTCCACCAGGAAGCTCTTTCCATTCCTCCAGGGTTACACCTGAAGGCTTCTTCGAGGTGGTCGTACACCTTTAATTTAATTTAATTCGATTAGTTAAATAAAATGATAAAATGTCTTAGGATTCTGAAGTAGAGAATTATTTATTCTTACCTTCCCATCGGAGGCTCCTAAAGCAGAATTGAGAATGAAGTCTGGTGGGGCAAGTGCATCAGCGATTGCCACAGCTTCAGGTTTCAGCTGAGCAAGTAGACTCAATATACTTTGCTTTAAAAGATCCGCCATTTGTGTTCCCGAACAATAGCCTCCTGTTGTAAGATATAATTTATTCTTATAGTTTGAGCAAATAATTTTTGTCGAGTAGAAAAATGTTAAACACAAAGAAGAAAATTTTATTTTAGATATTACCTTGGTAAAAACTGGCCAGGTGCTTTTCAAGACAGGTCAATGAGTAAAGCAGAATCAGCTTTTCCAAAACGACTCTTAAATTTTTTACTTGTGGATCAGGGGGAAGCAAATTGTCTACTCGGGTTGTGCAGTATCTTATCACGATCATCTGGGAAACAGAAAAGTATTTGGTAAATGGAAGACATTTTCGGAGACAACTTATCTTTATTGCATTTCTGTTTCAAAATCTATGTCACGTTTGCTGAGAACTCTTGAAAAACAATAATTTTTGTAAAGTTACATTACAATAAGTTATTTATATAAATGCCTTCGACATATTGGGCTGTAAACATCTTAAGGAGGAACATGCCCAACTTCGAGCTCATAATAATATCTGGGGAAATAGTTGAGCCGCCGGATGCAATAACTAGCCCAACGCTTGAAAACGTGTAAAAGTATTGTCCGATCGTCTCAAAAAAAGGAAATTTTCAAAATCGAAAAGTCAATTTTTTGAAAATGTAGAAATGTAGAGAATAAGGAAATTAAACTTTTTCCTAAAAGAATGTTCTTTGCCAAACGTTTATTTTTAATAATAAAAACGAAATATTAAAAAAAAATTTATCCCTGATTTAATTAAGTTTTAAAACTCAAATCGTTCTAACTCGGCCAAATATTATTGAAATTAGTTCATATTTGCAGAACTTATTCAAAATACTCTAGCAATGCCTAGGAAATCATGAAAAAGATAACAATCGCTTATTGTTTAATAATGTTTAATTGCAAAATGAGGTCAATCGATATTTGTGTTTTCTTGGTTTCGCCGGTGGAAAGTATCTAGGTAACTTCGACTTTCAAACAACTTCCAGTGAGTGATTTATTCAGCAATGTTAAATTAACAAAAAATCCAAACTGAACTTCGAGAACGCTGCCTGACAGACCAGTCCTCGCGACGCATTAGCTAACAGCGCAGGCAGACGTCGAGTGCTCTTTCAAAACTGAATATCTCAGTAAATTTTTAACGAATCGATATGAGATTTTTCAAAAAACTTCATTCAACATTGCTGAACAAATCACTCACTGGAAGTTGTTTGAAAGTCGAAGTTACCTTGATACTTTTTACCGGCGAAACCAAGAAAACACAATTATCGATTGCCCTCATTTTGCAATTAAACATTATTAAACAATAAGCGATTGTTAACTTTTTCATGGTTTCGTAGGCATCGCTAGAGTACTTTGGACATTTCCTGCAAATATGAATTCATTTCAATTATATTTGTCCGAGTGAGAACGATTGAAGTTTTAAAACTTAATTAATTCAGGGAGAAATTTTTTTTCAATATTTCGTTTTTATTATTAAAAATAAACATTTGGCAAAAAAGATTCTAACAGGAAAGTTTAATTTCCTTATTATCTACAAATCTACATTTTCAAAAAATTTATTTTTCGATTTTGAAAATTTTCTTTTTTTAGGATGATCGAACAATTCTTTTACGCGTTTTCGAGTGTCGGGCTGGTTATTGCACCCGGTGGGTCAGTTGTTAATACGAAAATACGTCCTTATAAAACACAAAAGAGTTGAGAAGATTACTTGTTTCCTGAGAATTGCATTTGATACCATAATACTACTAAACTGCATTTCTAATTGTAACTTACGTGAAATTTCTAAAAAAAAAAAACATCAAATTTATCTATTGTACCAAGCAACAGCAAATTTTTCAGACATAACCTATATACTGATTCCAATACGAATGAACAAGAAATACTTTTTAACTACCAGAAAGTAATAATTATGTACCAAAACATTTCTAAAATAGATCTTTACTTCTATAAATAAAATAAAATATTATTATTGAAGTTTTAAATGACATGACAAAATTGTGGTTAGGGGTTGACAACTGAACAGAAGTTGGAAGCACTTTGACTTAATTTTTACTTTCTCATAGAGGAAGCTTTGCAATGGAAACATTTTCCAACATTTTTTAATTCATTTAATTAAACCTTCCTCAATTTAAAAATGTCTAATACAATGTTCTAAACCATTGTCCGGATATGTGTGTGTATGTGTGTTTGGACGTGTGTATATGTGTGTTTGGACGTGTTTTATTGTGTGTGTTGAACATGTGTGTGTGTGTTTGGACGTGTGTGTGTGTGTGCGCGCGGACGTGTGCGGATGTCACACTTTTTTGTGAACACGATAACTTGAAAACGGTTGCAGATAAATTGATGAAATTTGGAGGTCCTATTTTCACCACTAATATCTTGAAACTGACCGAAGGAGTTCTAAAAATATTTATTGCATTTTTTTTTAGCACTTAATAATATTTTTAAAATCGGTTTTTTATAGTAAAACTTTGTTCATTAACATAAATCAAAGTTGATTCAAGAATATAAAAGATTGCTTGGTTCGAGACGAATCGATTGACATATAATATTAATACATTTTATTAAAGAGTAGGGAAGTTATGGTAATTTATATATTTTGAAAATCGGTTTTTAACGTAATTCAAAGTTGATACAAGAAAATAAAAGATTCCTTGGTTCAAGACGAATCGATTGACTTATAATATTAATACATTTTATTGAACAGTAAGGAAGCTCTGGTAATGCATAATATTTGAAAATACGGTTTTTTATAGTAAAACTGTTTTCATTAACATAATTCAAAGTTGATACAAAAACATAAAAGATTCCTTGGTTCGAGACGGATCGATTGGCCTATAATATTGATATGTTTTATTGAAGAGTAAGGAAGCTATGGTAATGCATAATATTTTTAAACACGGTTTTTTATAGTAAAACTTTTTTCACTAACATAATTGAAAATTTATGCATGAACGGAAAATATTCCTTGGTTCGAGACGAATCGATTGACCTATAATATTAATACATTTTATTAAAGAGTAAGGAAGTTATCGTCATTTATATTACATTAAAAATCTATTTTTATAGTCAAAATGTTCTCATTCTCATAATTTAAAGTTGATGTGAGAATAGAAAAGATGTGTTTATTCGAGACGAATCGATTGACTTATAATATTGATACATTTTATTGAACAGTAAGGAAGCTATGGTAATGCATAATATATGAAAAAACAGGTTTTTATAGTAAAATTTTTATCATTAACATAATTCAAAATTGAATTTGAATTTTTGTTAAAAATTCGTCTTTTCTCGTTGAATTCCACTGTTTTTTATTAAAAACATTCAAATCATTTTTGTTTAAAAATTCAACCTCTTGGTTGAAAGTTAATTTTTTAAATTGAAAACTTAACTCTTAACTTAAATTAACTTAGCATAAAGCTGCAAAGGGATAGGATGTGATCGAATTTCCCCCTTCCCTTTTCCAACTCGAAAAATTACCATTTTAAATACAAAATTTGATTTGTCTGATTTGTCATTGTATTTTAAAATTTTTTGTATTATTTTGTAATTTTGTATTTTTTGTAAATTTCTATTCTTAAATTGATCAAAATGAAAACTTTAGTTTGTCTATTATTTAAAAACCACAAATGCTTCCTCTATGAGGAAGCAAATACATTTGCTAACGGGAAGCAAAGTACTCGTGAAATGAGCACCATATAAATATAAATACAAATAAAGTGGAGACACTCGAGATCGAATTCACAGCTAGTTTTTGTGTGTTATCATGTTGATACCCCTGTTGGCATTTAAAATATTAAGTGAGTTTGTTTCCCATCAAATTGGCATCCGCATGCATCGCTGCCAAATTGCACATCAATTTTCGTTAAAAAGTTGAATTATACGACTCCAAAATTAATTATTATATATTAATCGGTGGTGCGTTTCAAGTTTATTATTTTTATCACTTTTATAAAGACTCTTCTACACTTCATAATTCTCACTTCATAAGTTTTCTGATTAACTTCATGCATATTTTGTTCAATATTATCGTTGCGCAATGTTTTACGCCAGAATTGATTTTACCTTTAGCAAAAGTATTATTTTTCGTAGAAAACTCTATAAATTTAATAAAATTATATTTATAATAATTGTTTACCTCTCCATAAGCTTTAGATAAGTTGGCAGCCCTGTAGACCTGCAATCTGCTTCTTGCTGTGAAGTTGTCCAATCCCTGGGCGATTCCCTCGTCAAATTTTCGCTGCATTTCGACCACCAACCACGTAATTAACCATTCATAAGCATCTCTGACGACTACGGAATCGATACCATTACTATTAATCACTCAGTGCGGATCAAATGTATAAGAGCTCTTTCGTTGTCAAGGAAAGAACTGCTGAAACTTAACAACAAAAAGACGCTCTAAGACGACTTGCAAGCGTTATTATTTCGCTATCAAAAGGAAATACTAGTGCCGCAATTTTTTTCGAATCTAAACGTATTTCTGCTAGACTATAAAAATTATACCAATTACTTACACACGAGAGACATCAGGTCCGTCTTTCCATTCGGCGTGAATTTATTCTTTAAAATATTTTGACCATTGAGAAGAAAATGAACGGAGGCGAGGGGACTTTCTGTTGCTGTACCATTTTGTAGATCAATCCACTGTCGCAGAATCCAGTTGCTTGTTTGCTGAACCAAAACGTTATTGTCTCCTTCGTAGGTTACCGTTGGCTCATGGTTCGCTGCCATGTCACCCAAATTAGCAGCTGCATGGTAATAATAAAACAATTACCTCTCTATATTGTAAAAATATCTCGGCGCCACCGCTGGCGCTGTTTCAGGAACCTAGACCCTATCTATATGCCCGTCCGATCTCCCTAAATGCCCCATACCTCACCAAATGCTCATCCAAGCTTCTCAGATGCTCAATTAACCCTCTAATTTTCCACCCAACCTCCCTAAATGCCTCCTACCTCCTGCTCACTACTTGCTTAAATTCCCACTACCTTCCTAACTGCCTGAACAACCTCTCCAAATACCCGTTACCTTTCTTACTGCCTAGAAAACCTCCCCAGATGTCCCCTACCTTTCTTACTGCCCGAACAACCTCTCTAAAGGCCCGTCCAAACTTCTGGCATGCCCCATTAACCACTCTAAAATGACCGTATAACTGCCCGCTCAACGTCACATCTGCTTGCTCAACCTGCCTAACTGCCTACCCTACTTCCCGATCAACTAACCACGCTAAAATGTTAAAAATATTTAAATTTACAGATATATTTTTATATGTATAAAATTGTTTTTTAGCCAAATTTATTGAATTTACATATAACATTTCTTTGACATTTGTATAATAATATAAAGATTTGTTCATTTTTGATAACTTATCATTCATAATTTATGAAAATTTAAGTAAGATTAAATAAGAAAGTTTATTGTAAATCAATCAAGCACCTCGCATATATCTAATTAAAAATATTAATAAATTTGTTTAAAAATATAATTTAAGTTTAAGCAATCTGTTTTCGTTCAGATTTCCATTCTTTAGTAAATAATATGATTATAAATAGCATTATTACAAAATAAATAGTATTAAATTGTATTATATAAATATTAATATAAACAGTATTAATAATTCAAGATTTTTAATATATTATAAAAGAATTATTCATTTAAATTTTGATAAATTAACTCATCTAATAAAAATTTACCTAATGGCATCAATGGTTCATAGATAAGAGTTACGGACCGTCCATAAACTACGTTACCAATTTTTGGCTACTTTTTTAGCCCTTCTCTCTCCTCCCGCCCCAGAAGTAACATAGGCTTGGGCTTAACGCGGATTTCATGTTTATTCTGCTTTTTTCGTGATTATACTGAGTTCAGTTGCCAATTTTTAACAAAACTGTTGAATTTTCGACCAAATTAACGAAATAGTTAACTTTTTAATCAAATAGCTGAATTCTTTACCTCAAAAGATAAATCTTCAACCAAATAGTCGAATTTTCAAACAAAAAAGATCAATTTTTTACTAAAAAATACAAATTTTCAACAAAATACTTGAATTTTCAACTAAAATGATGAATGTTCAAAAACAAATATCATTTTTTAACAAAAAATTTAAATATTCAAACAAATAGTTGAATTTTCAACCAAAAAGATGTTGTTTTAACCAAGAAGATGAATTTTCTAACAAAAATGCGAATTTTCAACAAAATACACGAATTTGCAACCAAATAGTTGACTTTTCAACTAAAAAAGGTCAAGTTTAAACCAAATAGTTGCATTTTTAACTAAAAAATATAAATTTACACAAAAAAATGGAACAGTTAGATTTTCAGTTAAAATGTAAATTTTAACCACAAATTAAACGAATTTGAACAAAATAGTTCAATTTTCAACTATATATAGTTGAAGATTGAACTATTAAAAATAATTAACTTTCAACCAAATTAGTGGGATTTTCTTATTGCTTTCTATTAATTCAGTTTGCATTTAAGTGAAAAAACGAGAAAAGGGGGAAAAAGAAGTTTCTTGAAAACAGCGGAAAGAGTGTGAAATCTGAAATACGAAAGTGATTTTTAAGTTATTATTGAACTGTACCGTTGCAGGCCATCTTTCGCAAAATTCTCAAATTTTGTCCAAATTTATCATCAGGAAATGTACTAAATAGTTCGTAACGTTTCTTTTGCTGCTCAAACCTCCCCCTGTTACCAACCATAGTTTTTGGTGTAACCCCCAACCCCCTCAAGTTGGTAACGTTGTTTGTTAAAATAATTATTTACAATATTATTTTGAAAAATTATGTCATTAAACTTAATAGCTTACATTTATTTACCATTTTTGTGAATGTAACAAATAATTTTAATTTTGTGCCTCTGTTTGAAATCAGTTTTTGCTACTTTATTTATTATAATCACTATTAATTAATATTCTCCGATGGTTATACTTTCAAAGAATTCATTATTTTTGTTTTTATTCAGTTTTAGAAAGTATGGAATGGAAGCATCTTGATGAATATGACGTATAAAAAGGTATACAAAATAGACATTTTCCATAATTAGCCGTTCAATCTACCTAATTGCCCGTCCAACCTCCCTAACTGCCCAACCTACTGTAACCATCAAAAATAAAATATTAAACCTTAATGGAGTTTAGCGTAGTAATAAATAGCAAAATTAGCTAAATTCGGTTACCTCTCTGGTTTTTTATTGTTTACCTTTATGATAACCGTGACCTCCACAAGCTTCTCTGCATTCGCGAATAGCATCTCGACAAGTCCATGTGATCAAAGGTTTGATGGCGGAGACGATTGAATGAATTTCAGCTACAATTTGACTCTAGAAATAAAGTTTAATAAGATCTTATTCGAGACGAAACGAAAATAACTTTCCTATTTTATATTTTCTACTCACAAGATATTTTATTTTTTCTACTCACAAGATTTGGTATATCTTCACCCTTCATGGACTTTTCTACACTATCTAGATACACGTTGGTAAATTCCGACATGAAGATTCTGAAGACGCAGGCTGCTGCTAAGTACGGGAATAATCTCCATTGCTGAAATATAAGAGAGATTTAACAATAGAATCCAACTTCGAAACGAACAGTGAAATATTTTTTATTTGAAACTTACATGAAGCTCATATTCGATTATCGGCGTCTCTTTTTCGTCTTTGGATGTCAGTGAGGAAGTAAATTGTTTCCGAACTGCTGCGTATCTAACAGCAATAACCAAGGCTGCGCCGATTCTGTTTGTAGATTCTTGGCAGATTCCCATCCGGCCAGCGGATAAGTTTTCCAAAACAGCACCAAGGATTCTCTGGGGATCGGAAAAAGAGCTTTCGTACTCTCCCTCTGGAGTTACGTCTCCTGTTCTGTTTAATAAATTGTTTTTTGGTATTCTGTAATTGTTAAACGTGATAAACCTGAAACAGAATGATACATTATTGCAATAAATAATTTTATATAGACACGACTGAAATTTAAATTCCAACGTCAAAAGCATACCCGTTATCAATGCCGTTCAATCCTATTTTTTCACCAAGGTCACCCACTATAATACCGGGATATGTCAGATACGTTTTCGGATTTCTCACAGGCACTATGAAGGCATGCAAGCCGTGACAAACTCCGAGGGATACGAGTTGTGCAAACACAATCGCTATCGTTGACGTTTTTCCTGAAAAAGTTAAGGAATATGTTGAAATTTTAATTATTACTTCAAAGGAACATCATATTCCATCCGAAGAATTAAACAATATTGAATTCAAATGCTTAAATCTGTTTCTGAATTCACTTAACTTCTTTTCTGCCGTGCAAACCTAGAAAACCGTTAACTAAATTTTAAATTTGGCACCTGATTCGAAATTGTTTCTAATATCTTTCAATGAAAAACAATTATAAATCAGGTACCAAATCCCAAATGTAGTTACCGGTTTTCTTGTTTTGCACGCCAGTTTTTACATCTCTTGAATTCTTTTGAATTCACCTTAAATCCTTTCGAATTCTTTTGAATTGTCTTCATTTTTTTTTAATTCAGCTTAATCTATCCTGATATTAATAAATTCGGTTGTATTGAGGTGAACACATGAGTTTTGAGAACTAAAGTGAAATCTGCTACATGTTAAATGATTTCTGTTGACTCTTGAATTCACTTGAATTTTTGTTAATTATTTAAATTTCTTGAATTCCTTGACATTTTTTTATTTGCCTTGAATTCTTATGTGTTTCTTCGAATTCACTTAAATTTTATTTGTCTTTGCATTCTTCTGAATTCACTTGAATTATTATTTTAGATTTATTTTAATTCTACTGAATTCAATTCAATTCTTTTTCATTCACTTGAATTCCTTGGAATTTTTGTATTCGCTTTAACTTCTTCTGAATTAATTTCTTTTGAATTTTTGTTAATTATTTGGATTCTTGTGAATTCTCTTGAATTTATCTGAATTATGTTGAATTCTTTGAATTATTGTGAACTAACTTAAATTCTTATAAATTCACTTGAATTATTCTGAGTCAATTTCAATTCTCCGGACTTCCATTGCATTTTTGTTAATTATTTTATTTCATTTGGTTTAAATTGAACTATTTGTAGTCTTTTAACTGCACATAATTCATAAAATTCATATGAGTATAGAATTCCTTACTTGTCTTTCGGAAAACCTTTTTAGAGAAAACTAAGAACTGAAAAATGATAATTACCCAAGTTGCCAACCCAACACTTTGCGGCTTGAAAGTCAGGTGTGTGGAGAACAAACTCTTGAGTCTTTGGATCGTAAGTCGCTGTAGTTCTCATCATTTTTGTATTGCTACCATGTCCCACTTCAGTTAAGGCATAACATCCCAACAACTTAAGGACAATAAAATAAAGTTGATTCACTCAATTATTGTTAAATTCTTCTTGAGAAACTTTTTTTTTTAACTGAGGAGAGAGTAAATACCTTTTTAGTCCAAATGGCATTAAATATTGGTAGATGTCGTTCAGTGCCCAAACTGAGGATTGTATTGCCGAAGAGATAAACTCCAATTGCTATTTTAACTGATAACGAAGGGTCAAACATACAAGTCGCCTCGTTCAATGTCATCAGGAAACCTGTCTACGAAATAAAAAATTGCGTATTCGTATTTTTATCAATAACAGAAAACAAAGAAATTATATATTGATTTAATATGGCACTACCTTAATTTTATAACTCTCTTGATCAATATTTTTTGGTAGCAGCTTCAGATGATGCAGACGGGCTAGTTGTCTTGCCGCCCGTCTTTTTTGCTCATCAGCACTGGGTGTGTTTCCGCGGTATGGATGGAATTCGGGATCGGATTCCATTGTCTTCCATAACTTTATCTATAGAAATATAAAATTCCAGAAAAATTCAATTCTTTTCTATAAGACTAAGAGGTTAGAGATTCGACAAGAATAATGTATACAGTTTTGATCAAAATGTTTACCTTCAGTCGAATTTTATCAGGATCTTCCAAAACCATGCGAAGATGTTTCCAGCAGAAGGTGGCCGATGTACGATATTTATCAAGATCCCCTCCAGGGGGCAAGTCATCCATCCACTGAGCATTTTCTTCAAATACATTACTTTTTGTGTTCCCAAACATGGTGAATTTTTCCTAAAAATTTTCTGTAAACAAATGAAATACTTTTACTTAAGGGCATCTAGTACACTACGGCGTCACAAATTATTGACCGTTCCATGTGCATATTTATTCTCCACTTACTTGAAAATAGGGGAAATAAAATATCGTGCTTCATTTTGTACATTCTCGTGATTTAGGATAGAGACATAATGTTTAAAAATATATTAACCAAAAATATAAAGCCCGAATTAACCACGGACAGCGGTACCCCATACTATTATCTACTTATTAAAAACAAAAATTAACACGATATTTTAATTTCCCTGATTGTAAATAACTGTATGGAAGCAAGGATCATAAATACGGTTGTCACGATTACAAAAAATGTTAAAATATTTAAAAACTACAACTGAAGAGTGGCAGTACAGAAATAGATAACCAACATTTTTCCGAAAATGGGTTTATTGTATACAAAATTCTTTAAAAATAAAATACACGTTGTGTTACAAGGATTTGTTCAAATCCGTGATGTGCAAAACCCGGACCGAAACTTTTTGGGCGGATCTGTAAGAGGACCGGAACCGAAACTTTCGGTTCGGGTTTTCCAGAGACCCGTCCGAAAAGTTTCGGGTGAGGTTTTCTACAACCCGATCCGAAATGTTTCGGTTCTGGTTTCAACTGATCTGGCACGCCGGCAAATGAGTATTCGGATCTGCTACAAATTTAAATAGTATTTATAATTTCCAATAAATAAGTGGTAAATTACGGCTGCGCAGCAAACATCTGTGGTTTTTGAGAGACACGAACCGAAATTTTCGGATCTGGTCTCCTAATGCAAACTGCTGTATTCGTACCCAAAAAGATCGGTCTAGTTGCGGGTCTGGTACATCTCTGGTTGAAATTATCATTTTTTAATATAGTATTAAACAAAAATTTTAATTTTATTTTAGGATTTAAGCGAAGTAATAATTTTCTTCTTCCCTTCAGAATCGATATTTCTTGAAATTATTATTGTATATTGAAAAAGTTCTCTTTTTTATAGGCCTTTCAACGAAAAATCGTCTATTATAGTACGATACCGTTATACTAATTTTTGATTCTCTCGGAACAGAACAAGTTTTTCGTATAAAAAATTGATTATTCTTATTCAGCGTCTCCATACCTCGGGAGCGAGTTTTTATTTTTGTTAAAAATTGAAAATTCGATTTTTAGTTTCTACCGAAAGCCGATTTAAGATTTTACAAATTTGTGCAATTGTAAACTCAAGTTCTTGAACAATTTACCCTGAATTGGCTAACTTTTTTAGATCAAACCTTCGTCAATCGCATTCAGAAACTCAATACCTCGGAAGTAAATTTTAATGTCTATTAAAACTGACAATTACATTTTGTATCGCAATCCGCAGCTCTGCCTGTTGAAATTTGTGGTTAGTGTCACTTTGAGATTGTCAACTTTCACATCTATTTCCTCGAAACTATATAACTTTTTCTAATCAAACTTCTTTGCCCTCAATTTAGCAACACTTCGCTCGCAAGTGGGCCTTTATCATTTCTTTTAATGGTGATTCCTACAACCACATAGCTCTTTGCATAAGAATCTAGTTATAAGGTATCAACTGTATGATTGTCACAAATACACAAAACTGTCGCTCAAAGCGTGTGCTTATGACTATTATACCGCGAGAATGTGCAATTATGCGCCAAAGATGCGGCATCAATCAAAACAGGATGAGCTACACATGCCATAGTGCTGGGAGGCAACTATGTCATTTGGAACAAAAAACGTAGATAAAACATATCTGAATAAAAAAATTGGACAATGCATCAATATTATACCGAACATTCTAATTTTAGTTACTCTTATACCAGTTTTTCCGTACGAAGAAGCTGGCTTATTTGAAATTCAGAGTGGCCGTTTTTTTCATTTAAATATATCAAAATTGAACTGCAAATTAAAACACTTGAAGCGGAACGCTTTTCAATTTATAAGTTTTAAAGTAATATCAAGGCTTTTATCATTCTTCAATTTAAAAATTTAAAATTTTTTAAACTTATATAAATTTATTGAACAGTTAAAAATTTTCTGGTTAAAGCATATTAATCCACCCTATCATTTCTACTGCTCTGAATTGATGAATGAATTAAAAAATTCGTAAATATTCAAAATAACATCATTTTAGGAAATTTTAAGATAAAAACATTATAAAAATTGAACGATTTACACATTTTTTAAACTAGACACTTTTTAAATTAGAAGATAAATTATTTAACTTGAAGTCGTTTCAAACTAATAATTGTTCATTATTTCATAAATTTAATACACTGAAATTTTAGCGATTCCCAATTTAACGAGTCCCAGTTTTAATTTATTATTATCGAAAGGTCAAGATAACATTTATTATCAAAAACGTGAACATGATATTTATTATCGAAACGTTAACCTGACATAAACTGTCACTTTGTGTCTTGTGATGGCCTTGTGATGAAAATCAATATAAAAAAGGAATGAAAATCCGGAAGTATCACTACGAACCTCGAGATTATGCATAATTATTATTATCGAATAGTTAACATGATATTTTCCAGCGAAACGTTAGCCTGACATACCTAAAGTGTCACTCTGTGTCACTCTATGTCTTCTGATAGAAATACAATCTCAAACAGTGAAAAAAGGAATTAAAAAAATTAATGAAAAATAAAAGCAGCACTGCGAACAGAAGCAGAATCCAGATTACGATTTTTTTCGCTCACATTCCACATTTTATATTTCACATTCGACAATTGTTTTTTAATTTCGCTCAAAGAAAAATATAATAATTGTGAATAAATGAAATATAAAATGTGAGAAAAAAGAATTGCAATCGACCCTCGGAATCATCAAGTTTAGTATCTATAATAATAATAATTGATTGTATTTCAGAATGTTTTATAAATCAACACAAGTGGGATGTTGAGGTTTGGGTTTGTGATAATACCAAGATTGATTCATTTCCCTAAGGGGCAATAAATTACGTAAAAACTTTTGGATGGAGGGTGTTCGGGAAAATGTTACGATCTGTTGTATGGGAGGGGAGGATCGGTGTAATTAGATTAGTATTTTGATTGTTTTTCCATTATTCTGTGGAAAAATATCAATAAAAACGAAGTTTTTTCACAATTTTTTCATTTACTACTGTTACCCCTAAATTTATTCAACATTTTTCGAGTTTATCGGGCTTTGCACAATTTACTAAATAGGGTAGTGGAACCAGTGGTCGGTCACTTTTGATGCGTGTTTAACAGTACATATTCGCTAAATGAACAATTGAATGTACAATATTTCAACATGCCAGAGACTATTGTCAATATTTTGTAGTTTAGTATTCACATATGATTTTCCCCAAGAAAACGATTCACTGAAGAAAAACAAATATTTTGGAGAAAAAAATTCATCAACCTTAAAATACTACTTTTATAATATCACCACTACTTTTTTTATCTTACACAATGATCTAACAAGCTTGGTAGTTATGAAAGTAGATAACAAAAAATGAAATATTAATTATTATATAACAAAACATCGTCTTATATTTATAAAATGCATGTTTACTGATGCAAAGGGCTGGAATATTAAAACTTCAACAATTTAATTATTCGAACTTTGGTTTCTGTTTTATGTAAGACGTCAAAGTATAAATTAATTAGGAAATTGAATTTTCACTATCAATTCAACCTCAACTTATAATTAACATCATTTTCGGAAATCAAGTAACGATACTAATCAAAATTGATATCATAACATCTTTTTTTCAAATATCAAAATTTAAAGAGAAAGGGGAAAAAGAGGAAGTTTTTCGAGAATAGGGGAAAAAGGGAGAATTTAAAAAAGGGGAATACGCAGGGGGGCAGAGGAAAGACTGTGATTCCTGTTTCCACATTCTTTGAAGTTGTAAATTTATCAAAGCCTGAAATTACATTGGGAATCCCATTTACGTCGTTCCTAGAACTGATGGCCTCAGAATGTGGCGATGCGGGGAGCAAGAATGGCTTGCTCATTGAAGCGTGATAAACAAGCAGGAGGGGCGCACTCTCCGCGCGTTAGTTGCATCAGGTTACGTCATGCCTCACAATCGAACGGAAATGATTCATTCGACCCTGCCTGTTTACGTTCGGGGCGAGCGAATGTTGTATCCGCTTTAAGTGAAGGCCATTTAGGACCATGCCCACAACCGCACTTAAATGGGATTTCCAGTGTATTAGAGGAAGGTTTAAGGTTTTTTTGAATCTGCATATTTTATTGTCAACAGTTTTAAAAGCTGATTTATTTGATAACGACTATGAATTCGTGTACATGGATAAGCGATTACCGGTCTGCTGACTGTCACATTACGGTACGTTTCAGTGGTCATCATGATTGATTATGATCCAATCATAAGTGATCGTGAACACAAGGGTAGCAAAAAAAAAATATATATTTCCTTATTGGCTGTCTCACGCCCTATTTTCATTCATTTGATGAACAAATAATTTTTCAGTTGTCTATAAATTAAAAAAAAAATGTTTAACCCGTAGTCCAAGGCCTTTAATTGCTATAAAGAGTTAATTATTTTTTTGTTGTTGTAAAAATGACAAGTGACTTGCGTTAAAGCAATAAGTATGACAATAAAAGGATGGTAGGCATCACTGAAAATAATTGTACCCTAATTTTATTCAAAATACTATTCTTAAAAGTAAACCCTTACAAATAAAACCCTCTATAAGGGGTTGGAAATGTATAATGTGCTTTTTTTCATACACTTTAGATATTTTCAGCCTTAAATGATTAAAAATGACCTTATACAATTTTAAATGTGTGCTAGCGATAGATAGATAGATCCTAGAATAAATTCAGAAATATCGCATAAATATTTAATAGTTTCTTTAACCAGTCATAGATAATTTTTGCATAAAGTGAGTAACTGTTTTACAAGGATGTCAGAAAATGACTCCGAAGGAATTATTAAAAAGTAATATCACCTAATAAAAGATATAAAAAAATGTAAATCACTTTTTTAAAGACTTTGTTGATTTCACTTTTGCACATAAGAAACAGATATTTTCTTGCTGTTTTAATTTTCCAATGTGATTTTGTTAAATAAAGCGTTTTCTAAGTTTGCGATGCAGATTTATTTAAAGACCTAAGTAGCCCCAGACTCATTTTCTGACATCCTTGTAAAAGAGTTACTCACTTTCCGCAGAAAGACGGTATTTTACAATTTTATATTAAGGGTGATTCAATGTCCTAAAAACAAACCTCAAAGTGTCTTCAAATTCTGAAGTATATCTAGGACTATTCTTATAGCAAATTGTGTAGCGAACTATGAAAGAAGCAAATTTTGTTGGGTACTTTTAAAAAGTTTAAAAAAGTATCAAGGTAGTTTTCTATTAATGGAGCACATTTTAAATATGCAAAAAGAACGTTATAAAATGTCAACCACCTACAGAGGGTGTTTTTTCACTTTTAAGGGTAGTAATCTGAATAAAAGTAGGCTAAAAATATCTTCAGTAATGCCTACCATCATTTTGTTGGCATACTTTTGCTTTTGCGTAATTCATTTGTCATTTTTACAACAACAAGAAAATTAACTCTTTATGGCGTTTAAAGACCTTGGGCCACGGGTTAAGGGTGTTGGAACGAGGCCCTAATCTCAAAACTGAATTGCCTCTTTTTACTCAATAAATATGCTAGAATTACATTTTTGTGAGATACTTAGGGCCTACTCCTGTTTTGAATCAAGTCTGTATTCGGAGTGAAAAATTGGTTAATTTTAATACTTTTTGTGTATTAAAACGATTTTTTCGAATGCTCGTAGAATAAAAAAATCATTTTAAACAAAGAGTATTGAAAGTATGTAACCAATTTTTCACTTAAAATATAGACTCGGTTCAAAACAGGAGTAGACCCTAAGTATCTAACAAAAATTTAATTCTAGTATTTATGCCCTGGTTGACAGGCTGAACGCAATTATAATTGTTCGTTAAAATTTACGTTAGAAGGTAATGCCGTACTTGCAATAAGTTTATTTTTTAGCGTTAGAAATTTAAAAAAACATAGTGGCTGTCATTGAAGGTCTGTTAGAGGCGCCTTCAAGCGCACCTAATCAGATCTACTCAGATGCGTTTAAAGTTACCTTTAGCAGACCAAATATCTTTGCTTCAATGACAGCCACTATATTTTTTAAATTTCTAACGCTAAAAAATAAACTTATTGCAATTGCGGCATTACCTTCTAACGTAAATTTTAACGTACAATTATAATTGCAACAATTTAGATATTTTGTTTCTTTTATTAATTATAATTCGAGATTACTTTAAGATTATTTTAGGGTTTAGGGTTACGCTGTAGCGCAAACCTTGCGTTCAGCCGGTCCGCCAGGGTGGCGCAAAATGAGGCAATTCAATTTTGAGGTTAGGGGCTGGTTCCAACGCCCTTAAACATTTTTTTTAAATTTATAAGAAATTGCAATATTATTTTTACATCAAAGGAAACAAAATAGGGGTTAGATTGCAGAATAGGGGCGTCACCTCTGTTTTGGCTGGAAAAAAATTTTTTCTCCAGCAACCAACTATTGGAATGTGTAATTGAACGATAAATGAAGCGATTTGATCAGGAAAACGTTCAAAATTATTGTTACATTTGTTAATACGATGTCTCAAATATGGGTCTGTCACGATATCGGAATTATCATATTTAACTTACAGTTTAGGTGTTTTTTAACATCCGTACGGCCAGAAACGCTGTAAATAATTGAAATCGAATTGTTTTGAATTAATCAAAATATATTTAGATATTTTTTTATGCCGACATAAGCTATTATGTCGACAAAAAGGAGACTTTCACGCACATCAGCTGTCACTTGTGACAAGAGGAGACGGGACGTTGGAAAGGGGTAGGGATTTGACCAACATTATTTTTGTGACTAGTCTAAGGGGTGCCTTCCCGCCCCCACAAGACGTTGGAAATGGGTAGGGATTTATTCAACATTATTTTTGTGACCATTACATATCTATATTTTATGTTTGTGACGATCTATTTTTGTGACTATCGATTGCCATCGATAGCCAGGGCCCTTTCGTCGCATATCGTGACAGACCCATATTTGAGACATCGTAGTGACAAAAGTAACAATAATTTAAAACTTTTCCCTTATCAAATCGCTTCATTTATTGTCCAATTAAAGATTCTGATAGTTTGTTGTCGAAAACATTTTTTTTTCCAGCCAAAACAGAGGTGACGCCCCTATTCTGCAATTGCACCAAAATAGGCTTTTTTTATTTATTATTAGTATGTTATTTATTATTTTATTTTTTTGGGCCATCCTAGTGAACACACATATGAACATGAATCATGCTCGCGTCCAGCGCCTATATCTACACCCTGACAATGGGCATATTTCATAAAAATTACAAGTTCACCAGTTACAAGTTACTATATTACTAGTTTTTAATTACAAGTTCTTGTATTTTGTGTTATATAATATCAGACCCGCTTGTCATAATTAATTTATGTCACCCTACTCCTCGACCTTGTCAGTAACACGTGCTTCTTGAATTGATAATTAAACTTTGAACACTGAAGAAATAAAATAATCTAACCCCGACTTGAAACCGAAATATGCATATAATTATTCATAATAAGCTCTCTGAATCAATAACTTACTATAGCAAAAACGAGATATACAAAATTTATGAAGAATTTCTAAAATTTTAGTTTTTAAAAGATCGTGGCTACGCTTAACAATATATCGGTACAAATAGCTTGACTTTTCGGTACAAGAGTAGACACTGACTCTTTAAAAAGGTAGATACAAGATTTTGATATCGAACCTCGTGGAACATATATTTTCTGTGTACTCTTTAAAATATTAACAATAGGACAGGTAGCAGAGACTTTTTTGAAAAAAATCACGATTACACTGATATTTAGCTCTGAATTTTTGGTTAGGTCTCGAATAGTTTAAAATGTTATTCCTAAAAAAATTAGGTTTTAAAAAAAAATAACTATAACTTTAGAAAATAGTGCAAACAACAGGAAAGTAATAAATCTAACAATGAAAACCTGAATAATAGTCGAAATTGTAATAAAATAAATATTTACTGTACCTATTAACTGTCAATGATGTCACGGTGTCACAATCTCGGCTTTACTTCATAGACATGACGAGAAACGAAGAAGTTTTGCTAAATAGAATCTATCATGGTATTTAGCCGGTTACACAGGTGCTTTCAATTTCAATCCTTTCAAGGTATACTTGTCCGTTGTTCACGCCTCACTAAAAAGTAAAGTCAGAAAGTCAAATAAAGTTGCTCCAAATGTATCATGAGCACGTCACCACGGCCACCACTGAATCTATATAATTTCAACCGAAGAATCAAAAATCCCGGATTAGCAATAATTATTAAGAATTTTGTTAATCAACCTTTTCAAGATAATTTACAACGGCAGGAAATGCGGTGATAACAATTGATAAAAATCATAAAAATGAAATACTGACAACTGACTACTCCAGGGGCGTATTTATCAAAAGTGGATGAGTGTCTCTCGAGAACCTGAGAAAATCCTGACTGAGGAAACGAAAAGTCAGAAATATATAGGGTACCTTTGGAATATCGGAATTACATATGTGGTATATTCGATCTTTATACTCCATCAACGGATTTCCAAAAATATATCTTTTAAATCTACATATTTATTATTTTGGCAAACATTAGGCCTTGAACTCACGAGTTTAATAAAACTAAGAAAACGCTTGTATCGACTTGTATAGGCAACAATAAAAAATTTCCGTGGTTTCCAAAATGAAATCAAAATTTTTCTGTATACTGTGGAACCAGTTTTTACTTTTGGTTTTAAATTTAAATATAAATATAAGTTGTGAGCTAATTTTTCTGAGTGCCTTCTTTGTTCGTACGCACCTGGTTTCTGGATAGCACGCGAATGCTGAGTGACCGTGCGCAGTACGCACTTCCGTTCTACTGTGCCGACCTCACAATACAGCGGGAAATTCAAAATAAAAAAACACTAACATTTTTTTACTTTGGGTTAATTTTCTGAAAATTTTCGACTTACTTTTTCAAACAAGTTTTATTGGTTTTTTTTAAATTCAAATGGCAATGAGCAATTCTAGATTGAGGCGCAAGTGCAAGAAAATTTTTCAAACATTTTTTAGCGTCCATACATCGACTCTGTGGCCTTGCTTGTCATTATGATATGGGTCTTTTAGCCCTTACTTTTTAAATTAAAAATGTAATCTATTATCGAAATTGGCTACAAAATATATTGAAAATGATTTCTGAAAATATTTAAAACTCTACATATATATTTTCTTACCACCCTACGACCTGTGAGTTAATATAACTTTCAACGACTTCCAGTTTTGAGGTTAGGTTCTTCAAAGAAAAATGAACATTTTAACCGCAAATGTGCATCATTTATGACAATGTACATCTTTTTCAAGATGATGTAATTGTGTAATAATAAAGACCATACAGGCAGTGACAGACATCAATAAGCTGTACACACAGCAAGTTGTGTTTATAATCATGGAATAGGCATATTTCCACCTGTCATCGTCGTAGTCAAATTATTTTGTAGTAAATGTCTAATTATTACTAGATCTCTTTTAGTTTTCGTAGTTTGTTTAATCTTATTATTTACTACACAATATTCTGAAACTCGGTTCTTCGCTTGACGTAGAGATCGGAAGTTGTCACATCAAAAAGCAATACTGAAAAGAAATAATTTGATCATGGATAGGCATGCGATCAAAATTTACAACGAGGATGATTTTCAAAGGATTACAAGAGGCATCAAAGTTGCCCAGTGTATGAGTATAAGACCGACAGGTGAGTCGATTTTTTGCATAGGTTTTGTAATGTATAACAATTTTGTTGGTATATTTCTTTACGTTTTTGCTCACTATTACATCACTGATGACCTTGAAATCCAAAAGGGGTTATTAACTTTTCTGTTTACAAAAGTGTATTGTGACAGAATTAGGATCATATATCTGTTATAAAAGAACAACAGCAAGTTTATCGACATAATACGATTATTGGCGCAATATTGCCTTACATTATAATTTGAAATGCGAGCCGGAAAATTAACAAACGCACTTTTTGTCATTGCTTTCTCAGAAGACAGTCTTGCAATGACGCGAATTTTCCAATCTCAGTTTTTGACATTTATATATAATTCGTCGCCACGAAACGATTTATAAACTTTTAAATATTATTGTTTACTTTGTTTATATGAGGAAAACTTTTTCAATATTTGGAATATGATTCAGTAAGACAGAAACATCATTTTGAAAAGTATTGAAAGTGTCTTTTTTTTGTTACATATTGAAAAAGCTCTCTCTATGATTCCACAATTCCGCCCCAGCTACCTGCGTACGGTTCCCCCAGCTACCTGCGTACGGTTCCCCCCACTACGCGACTTCCCCTCACTCAGCCGAACTGCTGCCGTCGAGCCTGGTCAGCGGGAGTCCTTAATTAGGTACAAATTTATACCTAATGAGGACTAAAATGCGGAATATAACATTTTTTAAATTTATTACTTGGTAACTTACAAATATAATATTCGAAATCTGTGAATTATAACGTTTCCAACGATATGTTATTTGTCTTAAAAAGTTTAAAATTAAAGAATAAATGTCCAAGTTTATGTGAATTTTATAGCAAATTTTTCAATATATTTTATCTAAATCAACTGCAGTAGCTTCAATTTATTGGTGCAATATTTTACTTAACTTGGGGAAATTCCGGAAGCTAAAATATGGCCAGATTTGAAAACTTATTAACTAACATAATAAATTTTGTTTATTTCACAAAAAACGCATTTCTCAAAATTATCCTAAAATAATTTTACACTCCCAGTGCAAAAGTATGAATAGTCTCAGTCCTAGCCTATTTTGGAAAATCATTAACAAACATCATAAATTTTGTTTATTGCTTAACCAATCACATTTCTCAAAATTATCCTTTTAATAGTAGTATGCTTTCAAAGGTTTGTTTTTGTTTTATGCAAAAATGAATAAAACAAATGAAAATTTTACATAATATTTCCGTTGAAAGTGCAGGAATGTCACACACAGTTACTAGTACCTACAATTTAAGTTACATTTGTCATTTAAAAGTGCTGCAGTGTATTTCATTAATTCTAATAATATTTTTAAGGATAATTTTGAGAAATTCTATTGTTTGAGAAATAAACCAAATTAGTGATGTTATTTAATAAGTTTTCAAATCTGGCTACATTTTAGCTTCCGGAATTGCCCCAAATTAAGTAAAATATTGCACCAATAAATCAAAGCTACTGCAGTTGATTTGAGTAAAATATACTGACAAATTTTCCATAAAATTTCACATAAACTTCAACATTTATTCTTTAATTTTCAACTTTTTAAGTTAAATAACATATTGCTAAAATCGTTATAATTCGCAGATTTCGAATATTATATTTGTAAATTACCAAGTGCTAAGTTAAAAATAAAGTTATATTCTGCGTTTTAGTCCTCATTAGGTACAAAGGACTCCCGCTGAACAGGCTCGACGGCGGCAGTTCGGTTATTACGTTATGGGTGATTCCCAAAAAGTTGACCACTTTAAGTCCTAGTCATTTTACACTTTTTCTTTAAATAATAAATATTTTATAAAATTATGTCAGTAATGTGCTTATCTCAAAACACAATTTAGAAAGTTACAAAATTTTTGATGACTTAATTTAGAAATTACAAATCATTGAGATTCTCAGATATTACTTACATTAAGTTGAAAAAATAAAAAAGAAGAGTACAGTTTAACATTTTAGAGTTGAGGATTTTTAAAATTACATAAAAATCACGTCTCACAAGTTTTTTGTCTAGTCACGCTGCATTGCTATTTTTCGAGAAAACTCGAAAATAATTATTCAGACTATTCATAGCGCGGGCTGAAATGGTTAATTTGATACTTAAGAAGATTTTACTACAGTCAAAAATCGATTTATCATCGTTGATTCCAAATAACAGTTAATAATGATCACTATGTTTACGTAATATTTTTGTTATAAAATGTCCCGTGATGCTCCATATTAATTTAGGGTACTGTAAAATGAGAGGATATTTTGAAACGCTGTAGACAAAATCAAATAAATCGTGAAAATAGTCATTTTTCTCATTTTTAAATATTTTTTTATCTGTTCTATGTATATTTAAAAAAAAACTAGCTACGTGCAAAATTCATATCCATCACAAATATATTCCTTGATCTCTTAGTTTTATATTTTCCTAGATACTCTCTTGGGTTACCCTTAATTAAAAAACGATATTTTAGGCGGTTTGGAAAGTTTTTTTAAATCTCATTGTCTAAAATGATCAATTTTGTGGCAATCACCCTTATAAGCTTTCTTGATATATTGCAACATTTGTATAGAAACCCAAGGATACATTTTTTAAATCTTAAAATAAATTCAATTTTTGAATTCAGAGTTAAAAAGAAAGTTATTAAACGAGGCATGGATTGATTATGTGGGATTTCGAGAAAAATCCCGGTGTGCCGGTTCTTTTTTAAGCAATTTGGGCTGTTTGACTTGCAGGATTGAGCCGCTGTCTGATTCTCAACCATTTGTTTTTACCGTTATTCTCGGTACGATTTTCTATCCCACTCCGACCCTGAATTAAATATTTACAATAGATGCAATTGTAAAGATAATTTTTTTACTGTTCCAAGACAAAATTCCTGTCTATCTAACAGAATTTATACTATAAACTTGTTTGATTTTAAAGTAATTGAAGTTGACAAGCTAAGAATTTGAAAAGGAGATATTTCAAAAGCATCGAATCCTTTGAGTTTGAATATAATTAAGATAATAGTTTCGTATGTTAATTATGAAGCTCTTGTATTTTAATTGTAGCAAGTCGTTCTTTTTAGTAGCCAGGGTGTCCAGCGACCTTGAAAACCTTGAAAACCTAAAATTCTTCTTGAATTTTTTCTTTAACCTTGAAAACCTGGAAATCTCATTGAATTTTTAACGAGAACCTTGAATTTTTTGCTTTTCTTTTAAAACAGTTATTTTATTGAAATGCTAAAAGTAATTAAAATCTTTTAGTCTATTATGAAAGAAACATTTCGTATAAAAGAAATCTTGCTACTGAATAGTTTTTTATTTATCAAGATATAATGTATCTTTTATTCATTATAAAATGAATAAAGAGATTTCTAGGCATTTTTTGTAGACTTAAACAATTATTTTATAGATTACAAAGAACAGACTTTAATATTTTTAATAATTCTATAAGCTTTTTATTTCGTCTCCGCTAATATAGAATGTTAAAGTATACATTTTTTGTGATATTCAACTTACAAATTATAAAAATTATTAGTCGAAAATTTCGATGTTAATTCAATTTCAGAATTAGAATAAACCAATTCCATTTAACGGATTTTTGAAGGGGTTCACCACTCGGTTTTTGAGTGTACACCAGGTTACAAAACATTACTAAAGATTTCAAAAGGTTTCAAAATATTTCACAGATTTAAAAATATTTAAAAGGATTTTGAAAATTTTACAAAGATTTCGTGGATTTCAAAGATTTAAAAAAGGCGTGTAGGGGAAACCACCCTATAGGAGATAGGAAAAAATTGAGCAGCATTTAACTGCATCAGTTTCCAAAAATAAAGAAAGATGATAATTGTTAAATAAAGCTTACATATTCAATTGAGTATTCTTATAGAAAAAAAATATCGCCAAATTAATTAATTAGCTGTATTAAACATTTTTATTAGACCTGGTCAAGGGTACGATTTTGACACCTTTGTCCATCAATAGATAATCATTTCTGGTATTACTCCTGGGCAAGTCAGAATACTCAATTCTGGATAATTATAATTTGTCATTAGTATACTTACAATTAAAATCAATTTATTGAGTAAGTAATAGTTGAAACTATGATTATGTTACAAAAAACGCAAAAGTTTAAATCATTGACATTTTTGTTATCTCTGATATTTCGTAAGATTGGTATGATTGGTACGAGATGTTTAATCTTCATACAATTTAACCTGACTTGCGATGACAGAAAAGTGCAACTTTTGTACATACCTTCATCCTAAAAATTATATTTTTTCCGAAAGGCTCCTTAAAACATAATTAAAAATGAGCTTCTTAATAACTAATAATGTACTCTATTTTCTTAGTTTATTATTTATAATAATTTGAATTAAAAAACTTCACGAATCAAAATAAACAAAAAAACACAACCTTTAACTTAAAACAACTGCGAGACAGTCGCAGAGCTGCCAATTTTGGCAGAGACATTTTTTGTAAGTTTCCGATTATCTACTGTTGGAAAATGTAATATCCAATAAAAAGACCTTAAATATTTATAAATATTAAAGAAAGAACACTTCGTATTAATAAATATTGTTCATTAAACTTCAAGCTTTGATTCTAATGTATAAACATGTCATAAAAATGTTTCATTAAGTTAAAAAGTATGAATAAAGAAGAGGTGAAATATTTTTTCAGGTTAAAAATAAATTGTTTGCTCTCACGCATTAAATATTTATAAAATTTCAATGAAACTTCGTCAGAAGATATAGTATCCGTGCTGAAACGTTATACTAACAAAAGTAATGAACCTTTTTTGTCAGTTTTCCAGTTAATTAAGATTATCTACTGTAAATCATTATCTACTGTAGGGTGGTTTCCCCTACAACAGATTTCAGATATTTCACAACAATTTGACAAAGCTTTTAAATCTTTCAAAAGATTTAAAGGATTTCAAAGATTTGAAAAAGGGTACAGTACACCAGATTTCAAAAATTTTAGAACATTTCGAAGATTTGAAAACATTTTAGAAGATTTGAAAAGATTTCACTAAGATTTCAAATAATTCAATGATTTCAACGAATAAAAAGGATTTCACAAACAACGATTTAAGAAAAATTTCACAAATATTTCAAAATATTTGACATAGATTTCAAAGATTTCTAAAAAATTTCGAACATTTCATAAAGATTGCGAGGATTTCAAAGATTTCACCAAGGTTTCGAACACATCCAAAGATTTTAAAACTTTCAAAAGATTTTAAAGATTTAAGGAAATCAGACTTCTAAGATTTCAAAAGATTTTACACACATTAAAAATAGTTTAATGATTTCAAATGAATACAAAAGATTTCAGAAAAATTTCATAAAAATTTCATACAAATTTCATAAAGTTTTCAAAAAAATACAAGAATTCCAAAGTTTTCAAAAAGGGTGCAGTACACCAGATTCAAAGATTTCAAAACATTTCACAGATTTTAAACAATTGCAAATATTTCAACGATTTCAAACGAATACGAAAGATTTCGCAAATATTTCAAAGATAGTAAACTATTTCAAAAGGTTTCAAAAAGTTTGAGAAGATTTCAATGATTTCAAACTAACATAAAAGATTTCAAAAACAAAGATTAAAGAAAGCTTTCACAAATATTTCAGATTTCATAAAAATTTCCAAGATTTCAAAAAATTTCACAGAAATTTCAAGATATTACTAAGATTTTAACCACTTCAAGAGATTTCAGTGAATTCATAAAGATTTCAAAAGATTTTAAAGATTTCAAAGACGACCTATGTTCGCAAAAAATTAGGAATTTATTTGTTCATGGTTCTGCTTTCTTTAAAAATGTTTGGCTAATAAAATATAAAATGGCTCATTGTTACATCTATTATAAATAGTTATTTCATTATTTGATGTAAAAACAGGAGACCTGGAAAAACTTGACTCTTCACCTGGAAAACCTGGAAAAGACCTTGAATTTCGTTTCTAAGAATCGCTGGACACCCTGATAGCCGAAACCGGGTTTGAAACTTTTTTCAATGCCCCAAAAATCGAAAACATACGCAATACATTTTAATTCCTAGCTTTTGAAACACACCATTTTTTACCGTCAAACATCCAAATTAAGAAATATTTAGATAAAAATGTTGAAAATTGGACTATTTAAAAATTTTAGGCATTCCAATTTTCCAAGTTTTATGATTGAAAGCGTTCGAGGTGCAACAATTTTTAAGTAGAAGCAAAATATTAGAGTATTTCAAAATGAAATATTGGTTATTAAGCAATTTTTATTTCAAGACTTTAAAATAGAGTATTTACAACTTTAATAACTTATAATTAAAATACTTTTCAGCCAAAGCCCCCGACAAATTGAATCAATACAAATTTAGAGCATTCAAAGTTGAAAATTTTATAATAGGAAGCATCTAATGTCGTGCAATTTCGAGTCTGGCTCTTGCAGTCAGCCACGTTGCATTGGGCTAACTCCCTAGTGCAATGGATTATGCGGTTACGTCACCAGTATCGCGCAGTGCCACCCACAATAGGCCACTCTCGGATGGAGGCCATGGTTCAGTTGGAAGTGGCAATAGGACCGAACCGAGGCGATGACCAGGCGATGGCCCCGGACAAACGCGAGAACATCGATTTAAATGGTCGGACCAACTCAGGAGGGACATCCTTACCTGTTGGAAAAGAAGCTCACCTGCACGAAGAGGATTCACGCAGAGGTTACATGACCGTTGGGTCAATATGCACCGGGAATATGCTCATAAAACGCCTCAGTATTTAAGAGATCAGGTATCCTTTTTGCGAAAAAACGGATATTAAGCTCTTTATCAACAAGAAGAAGGGCAACATCCTCCACACGGAAAAAATTTATCCGTGAAGAAGTCACGAACTTGTAGCTAGGTCTCGGATACGAGATAAAAAAATGAAACATTAAATCTATATTTCTATGAGAAATATATGGATAAATTTCGAAGTTTCTTACGAACAGTTCGAATTTCCTACGAACAGTTCCTGAAAATTTCAGACTGAAATATAAAGAGAAAAAATTTTATTTGTGCGATTTATTTTTATATTAATTTATAAATTCGCAACTCAGAAGATTCGAACCCTCAAGACTGCTGACTCACCAGTTTCTAAACACATAAACCAGGAGTGCGTAAACACGTGCAGCCATCAAGGCCAAACAAAATAGGTATTATAAAATTTCTAGCCACTCATCCGACGAGCTCGAGGCACACTTACAAGCGCACACACGCACCGCGCGTTTGGGAGAGTGTATGTGTGGGCCACGTACATGCGAACCTACGTCCGAGTTCCCAGATTTGTCGGGCAAGCTCGTGAGTGCTCTGAGAATCTTTTCCCAATCACTCGTAATATTTTTGTAATTATTCACGTAAAAAAAAAGTGATGAACCGTTTTAGAATTTTCACATCGAGTTCGTCAATCTTTCTCCAAGTTTGTAGGTTATTTACGAAAATTCATAAATATCCAAGGAATTTTTCTCATATCCGAGACCTAGCTACTAGTTCGTGACTTTTTTACGGATAAATTTTTTCCGTGCAGCGAACATATCACCCGTTCCAGCAGGACCACCTTTGCTGATAGCCGATAATGTCAACATGAGAAGTAGGAGACCAAAAATCCACCAAAAAGTCTTTCGCAGGATGGACATTAGCTGAAGCTAATACTGCTCTCCCCGATTTGCTCCTCGAAGATGTTAATCTCTGGAATCTGAACTGTGTAGTTCATGAGAAGGCGGTACCCTGCTTAGCGACAATAGAACTAACGATACTTCAGTATGCCTGAGTGAGACTCGCGAGCGTATTGCACAGCTTCAGTTCAAAATTGAAATGGCGAGACGGCATGCATCAAATGTTCAGTGCGTGATTAGCTACCATCAAGCAGCACTGCACGCAAAAATAAGATCTCTTTCGACAGAGAAACAGCGCCTTGAATGGCGAGTAAAGTGAATTTAGGAAAATTCCACCTTTCCACTCATCCTTCTCGTCTGTTCAATGAAACGTCACGTGCCGTTCAAAATCCGCCTAGTCAGGAAGAGATTCAAGTCTCCTGGGAGCAAGTATATGGAGATCCTTATCAGCTAAATGAAGATGCTTCAGATACATCACTCTTTTGTAACTTTTGCCGAAGGCAAAGGTTACAAGGTCCAGAGGAAGAGTGTCCACTAATTACTGCTAAAGAAGTAAAGAAAGTTATCGCTAGAACTAAAAACTTTTCAACGCCAGGGCCAGATAAAATCAACAACTTTTGGTGGAAGAAGTTCACTTCTACGCACCAACATCTAGCTCGTATGTTTACTACTTTCTCAAACGGAGAACAACCCATCCCGCAGTGGCTAGTGGAAGGACGCACGGTACTGATCCCCAAGACCGGAGATTTGCCAAGTCCAAAGAACTACAGGTCCATATCTTGTTTAAACACCAGCTACAAGCTATTAACTGGCATCCTCAAAGAGAGGATATTAACATCTATCGAGCCGGTATGGAGTGCAATAGTTGAACAACGTGGATACAAGAGAGGGCTGGCAGGTTGCAGCGAAAACCTGTTAATAGACAGGTGTATTACCCAGGACTCGATCAGGTATCGGCGCTATCTGTCCATGGCCTGGATTGACTACCGTAAGGCATTCGATAACACGAACCGTGAGCTACTGATTAAGCTCCTTGAGTGCCTGGAGGTGCATCAAAAAATAGTAAGATGCATAAAAGAGCTTATGCTTTTGTGGCGGACCAGATTTGTCATAACATCTGACAAAGGACAAGTGACTACCAGCTACATCACATATAAGAGGGGGGTCTTCCAAGGAGACTCTCTAAAGTCCGATACTTTTGTGCATCTCCCTCTTGCCTCTATCTATTGTGCTCCGAGGCAAAAGCTCTGTATACCTATGTGGCCTGCCAAACAGAAGAGAATATAAGGTCAACCACCTTTTATACATGGACGACCTTAAACTCTTTGCTTCTTCAAAAGAGAACCTTAACATCCTTGTGGCGGCTGTAAATAGGTACTCTCAAGCGATTGGCATGAGCTTTGGACTGGACAAGTATGCCTGCGTCCACCTACACCAAGGAAGACTAGAAACTACATCATCGCGTGACGATCAGCATGTTCAACTCATAGGCGGAAATAACATTCGACATCTTGGTAATGGAGAAACATATATATATCTTGGAATACCGCAAGCGGAACCCCAAATGTGCTTGTGTTAAAAACGGCCCTCGCAAAAAGGTATCACCAAATTCTCAAAAAATTTGGGCTTCTAAATTATCTAGGAATAATAAGATCCAGGCGACCAATATGCTGGCCGTTCCCATACTACTCTACACGTTTGGTGCAGTAAAATAGAACGTCGATGAGTTGAAACAACTTGACTTGAATGTACCTCCCTCGAGATAAAGGGCGTAGAGGCTTGCTAAGCTTGGAGTGTCTTCATCGAAGAACGGTTCTGGCTACAGCTCTTTGCTACAGCCTGCTCAGTTCTCAATAGCGACTCGTACATCAATATGAAGTCGTCAATGCGGCGGCGCGGCGTTTCTATATCGTGCCGCAGATAGGGCCGCAGAGAAGCTTGGTCTCTCATTTGATTCCAGCGACACTACACATGGCCTAGCATCACTAACACCTTTGATGCTGAAAAGTCGTGTACAGGAAGCAGAACATTCGCTTCTACTAAGAAAACGTGCTGACAAGCCCCTTCATGTTAAATTCTACGGCATTATACGTAGAGAAAAGCTATCGATGGGTCTGTCCAACATGTTTCTCAAGTCTGCTGGATTGAGATCGGAGACTGAGGGATTTATTTTTGCCTGTCAAAACGGCGTTATAGAAAACTTAGTTTACCGCGAGCTCATAATGAATGTACCTGTAGGCGATACCATCTGCCGAGCGTGCAAGCAAGAGCCAGAAACACTTGGACATGTTCTCAGTGGATGCTCGAAGTATGCATGATACGGGTACATACAGATACACAATGCGGTTCTAAAAGTGTTATATTCCCATCTTCGGCACTTCTATGGTGTTGATCTATTGCCCGTCTTGCCATACGCCCAGGGGGAACTCGAGTCCATTGTGGAGAATGATCAGTGTAAGATCTACTGGAATTTCTCATTCTCCACCACTCAACGTATCAGTGCTACAAAGCCTGATAATGTCCTCCAAAATCTGAAGACGAAGATCATTTACGTGTTGGAATTCTCGGCACCAGCCGATGGTAATATCACGGCAAAGGAGGAAGAAAAATGGGCGAAATATCAAGCACTCCTTTTCGAGCTGAACAGACTGTACCAAGGCTACAAAGTCCATCTTGTAGTTCTCATAATCGGCTGGCTTGGAGGCATGAAAGCTTCATTTCTTAGCCATCTGAACAAAATCCCGGCTTGCCAGCGTCAGGCTCAGTCCATCGCGAGCCGGATGCAAAAGGCTGTTCGTCTGGGATCACTTCATCTAGTTCGTCAACACTGTTCCTCATAACATTCTACAAAGATTGGTAGCTCTAAAAAAGTATCCAGAGGTGAAACTTTATCTCCAACTGCGCCGTCCGCCGCGTAAGGTCTTCCGCGGCTAGAGACCGGACTCCAAGAAACAGTGTTCTACGAAGTCTCTCGCGTAAATTTCTTGCTCTTGTCTACTTTCTGGGATAGAAGGAGCAGGAGTGGATGACGTACACGTTTCAGTTGCGTTGGGATTGGTTTCTGTAAGGAACCATGATCGTAGCTTCCGGAGCCTACAACTTCTCATAATAATAATAATATATTGACAAGTAACGATTTTGACTATTTTAATTTGGAATAATTATTTGTAAGCTGCTTTTTCAGCCGGCCTAAAATACTATGTATTCCAACACATTTTGTGTAGCCCGGATTTGAAAGTGTGTACGTGTAGTCTGAAATCAAAAAGTGTGCAGTTGAAAATTAATATTTTCCAAGGAGAATTTCCAGTTTTCTAAGCTAATATTAATATTTATTGAAACCATTTATTTAGTATATAATTGGTCACAATTCCTGTTTATTTGTCGATACACTTGAAAAAAAAATTTCTTGGCTTCTCCTTATAGTTCGAGATTTGAAATATTTTAGGTTCTTTGCTCTCGAGCTAAAGTCTTTATAATAAATATAAGAAATTTTTTCTAGCCTCAGAATCAAAAATCCCATTGAATCTCTTGGATGATTTGGTGGTATCGGATTCTTTAAGCTGTTCCTTTTGCAACACCGTTTTTGAAGATCAGACTCAACAACGTCTTCATTATAAGTTAGATTGGCATCGTTATAATCTCAAGCAACGATTACACGGTCTAAAATCAGTTACTGAAGATGGATTCAGTCTTATTGCTGACAAAGGTGTTTAATCTTGATTTAAGTCAGTGATGAACATTTTTCTTATACATACTCTTATAATCTAAACATCTTACTTTTATTCAAATATTATGTATAGGTATCAATTTCTTTTATTGATATGAATTCCATTCATAGATGACGTCTCAAGTATATCTGGTTCTGAACAAGAATCTGAAAACGAAGACGATACTGGAACTTCTGAAACGGGAGGAAAAAGTACACCTGTGCATTCCGGTCCATCGGATAAGAAACAAGACACTCTTCTCGCGACGGCGTGTCGACACCCCAAAGTTTTCTTTGAGAACGATGATGGCAATATATTTAGCATTTATCGATGTTTACTGCACAATAAGAAGGTATGTTGTATTTTAAAAAGTTGTGTATTTTTTGTTAGTCCAGACAAATTAAAAAATGTTTAACCAGTAGAAGGACCAGGGTTCGATTCCTGAGCCGTTACCATATTTCAAAGATGTTTTTTACGTATCTTACACTTCTAGAAAGTTTCTGAAATTTTATGTTAGGAAATTCCGGAAGTTGATAATGAGATGACAGCTCAAGCTCTGGAAAGAGGGAAAAAAGCAGCTTGGACTCTGATAATGCTCGGAGGAGGTCATTTTGCCGCAGCAGTATTTTTAGGTAAAGTTCACAAAGTTTTCAACATTGAAGCACTGCATTTTTAAAAATGCTTAGAAATTCTTACTTGAAACTTTTTTAACAATAGGTGGCGAGGCAGTTGTCCATAAGACTTTTCACAGTTACACTGTCCGAGCACGACAAGGATCTTCACAAAGCTCTCGAGATGTCCGGGCGGTCGGTTCTCGTCCAAAAAGCGCAGGAGCAAGCCTTCGTCGTTATAACGAAGCTGCCCTTTTACAGGTAAAGCAAAATACAAGTTCTTTTAAATCAGCCTGGTACCGATTTTGAAAAATTGCTATATTTAATGAATAAAAACTAAAAATGTGTTTCAGCACGTGCAAGATATATTGGATTCATGGTCAACGCACATTGCAAACTCTTCTTTAATTTTATTCAGAGCTGTTGGACCTTACAATAGAAGCGTTCTTTTTGGAGGGAAAAATCCTCCCCTTGACAAAAACGATCTAAGACTAAGAGCACTGCCATTTCCTACTCGAAGGGCGACCTTCAGCGAAGTAAAACGCGTCTACGATATTTTAAGCACAATGGAAATTTACGGTAATTTAATCATTTTCGATATTTAGTGAGTTCCGCACGGCAAATTCGTCGAAAATTTGTACATGGTAGAATAGGTGGCCGAAAATTCTGGTAAAATACTTTTCCGAGTAAAAACGCCCGTAACTTGAAGATGCTTTCATTTAGGAACAGTTACCGGAACTGTTTGCCAGCAATTTCAACACCCTTAAGAGATTTTAATATCAATTTGCAGGATCAGCGGCGGATTTTACCAATAGTTTTCCTATATCACCTCGCCAACCCTTGAGAAAAAAGACATGGAAAGTTGTTGCTGTAGAAGAAGAAGCTAAGAAGGACAGTGTGACGAAAAATGACGACAGTAGTGTAAGCAGCGTAAGCAGTCCTGAAGATAATAGAAAAAAGGAATCCCCAAATCCTGTTCCTGAAAGACAGGCCCGCAGTTCTCGGATGCAAATTGACAGGGCGAAACCGAGGAAAAGTCCGCGACGTCCTCTGCCTGGTGAGAAAAAAATACTTATAGACCCGCATAAAAGGGCGCGTTTTTGCAGCATAAAAAAAAACATATAAACTACGGTCAAATGAACCCTTTTCATATAATCGTATTTGATTTTCAGATATAGTTGCCAGATTAGCTCGCTCTTCATCGGAGTCTGAGTACGATGGTCCAGAAATGTCAGCTGAGAATATTTTAAATTTTCCTTTGTCTGCGGAGGACTTTGAAATTGATTTTAAGGAAAACTTGCAGGAATTCGAAGATACTGTGCCAAGATACTTGAAGAATAAGAAAATACGCCCCCAAAAGAGGAAAACTAAGAAAGAGCGCAGCGAAGGTAAGTTCAAAGTCATTGATTTCAAGTATTAAGATATTAAAACGTTTTTTAAATTTTTTTCGCAGAATCTGTACTCAGCAATCTACTAATGTCAACTAAATTGAAATTATGGTCGGCATTTAAATCGGGAGACTTTGAAACTTTGACCTGTGCGTTAAAAGTTTTATTGAATGAAGTGCAAAATTGTGAAGAAGAGAATGAAGAAGGAAATAAGGAGGTTGATAAGTCTCCAGTTCTTCGTAAAGGTGACGTGAAGAAAATGGTGAATGATCCTGACGAAGATGGAAATACGATGCTGCACATGGCAGCAATAAATGGATATCGAGAGACCGTATGGTAAGAACTCGATACATTTTTAATGGAGATGTGCACACATCCAGTAATTGTTAAGATATCTTTTATTTTAGGATTTTATTGGACATTGGGTCTGATCCTTGTAAAAAAAATAAGAAGTTCCAAACCCCATACGTAAGTGCAAATGATAAAGAAACCAGGAATACATTCAGGAGGTTCATGGGCACGAACCCCGGCAAATTTAATTACAATAAGGTAAACGACTTGAAGTTTAATTAGTTAAAACATTATTATAAATAATCAAGGTGGTCACTGGATCGGAAAAGCCGGGAATTTTTTTAGATCGAAACAAAGCCGCTAAAAGAAAGTTAATTTATTTCTTGACCGAGATTTAATTTTTATTTAAATTTTAGTAGAATGTAGTAATGTAAAATTGAACGAGTTCGTTTTCAAATTCTTTAAAATGACTACGATCCCAATGGGAAATTTGTCATTTTGAAACACTTCTAATTTTAAATTGTTGAATTTTAGAGACTAATTGTGAAATCGTTTAATTTTCATTAAATGTTGGACAGTTTCAAACTAAAAATCTAAATAATTCCACGATTGTCAATGTAAAGCCTTCAATATTGTTTAATTAAAAAAAAAATCGTTAGAAGTTTTAGAAGAACATTGAATTGAGAGTGTATTGAATAATGGCAGATGGACACATTCAACGTTTTTTGGTTTTAAATTTAAATCGCTCAAAGTTGCAGAATTAAAAATGAAAGCCTTTTAATATTTTTATTATTTATATTTCAAAATGATCAAAATCGAATAATTTCAGATTAAAATGTTTAAAATTGAATAGTTTTAAATTAGCAGCGCTTTAAATTAAACAACTCTGAGATTAAACGTTATTATACTATTCCCAATTAAAATCCGTTATGGTTAAATCATTTTGAATTAAACACGTTTGAAATTTAAAAATTTAAGTTCGATGCTTTATAATTTGGACAATTTTAAAGTATCAGCATGTGAAATGAAATAATTCTGAAATTAATCTTTCAATATTGAAACATTTTATTTCCAATTGCAAGGAACATTTTTAATTAGAAAGCGTTCAAATTAGAACAATTTTTGTATTCAAAAATTCAATATTTTATTATGCAAATTCAAATTGTTCTAAATTGTAACCGGCTGCGTTCGGAAGTTTGGATTTTGTGCAGTCTTCCTCTCCTTTGGCCAAACGTTTTAAACGATCAATTTTTTACAATTTCAAATTGAAAGTCTTAATAATTGAATAATTTGGAGTGTTTTTTTTTCATTCTATCGAATTTTTATTTTCGTAAATGTAAAATTTTTCAATTTTAAATTAACAATTTTCTGTGTGTTTTCATTTAATGATTGTCTAATTTTGACTCGAATTTTAGAAGCTTTGCTTTCGTATACAATATCGAATATTTGAGTTCGAAAGTGTTTACTTTTGAATATTTAGTTTTCAGTTTTAAACGCTTCAAATTTGAAATTGTTTCGCATTAGATTTACTAACTTTAACATTCTTTTTTGAGTACTTCAAACTATAAATTGGTTAGTTTTGATGATTCAAATTTGAAAATTAAAATAATCGGGAAAAATGTTTAAAAAACGATAATTGATCGAAAAAATCATTTTGCTGTCTTAAGTCTCAAATTCCGGGGCCGCTTAACAACGATATTGAGTCTGAGGAATTGGAGAAGAAGAAGCAGCAGAAGAAACTTAAGCGGGAAAGAAAGAAGGAGAAAAGGCAGGAGTTCGAAATGAAAAAACAAGAGGAAGCAATGAAACAAGATTTTCTCAACCTTAGTGATAGAGAAAAGGTAACTCTCGAAATTTTAGATAGGCCTACATGCTTTTATCGATGTGTGGTTGCTTATAAATATTTGTCTGCAGAGGGCAGTAGCAGCTGAGAGGCGAATGTTACAACAGCAGCAAGGCAACAAATGTCTGCTACGTTGCTTCCAGTGTGGTACTGATATAAATCAACAAGTGGCTTTCGAATGTAATGCCAATCAATTCTGTTCCATGCCTTGCCTCAAGGAACATCGCCTACATCACAAGTTCATTGCATAATTGAAGCCATAAACTTGCGGAATAGATATGGATATTAGAAACCGGATTTTGATGTTGTACCTGCTTCAAAAGTTGGACGTTGATTGCAGTCTTTTTTTAAAAAAGAAACATGCAAAAGTTTCACGTTGTTCCAGAGGCTCTTTGGTCTTTGTCTTTTTAATTGTTAATGTAGATCAAGTTTGGGAACGAGCTTGAAAATAAGACGATATCAGAATGGTGCATTTATTCGCTCTTCAAAAGAAATCGTCTGACTTTTAGGTATGAAAAACTTACCACAAAATTAACATATAACGCATTAAATATAATTTTATGAAATAGCATGTATTTCTTGTATATAATAATAAATTTTGTACCCAAAATAAGTAAAATCTTGAAGAAAATAAGTCAACTTGATTCTCACTCTCACGATTGACAAAATTAACGATTTATTTCATCTATGTGATTGCAGTGATAGACAAATCACTTTATAATATTAAAGACAGTGAACGATAGTTATGTGACATATAATACAGATTTTACACCACATTTATTCCCAGCTTAGCGTTGGCCTATTTTCCTAGACCCAATTGACAAGCGAACCGATTTCAAATTACCGAGATGTTTAAATGGAAGTGGAAGGCTCTGAGTCTGTGTCCGTGTCACCGTCACTACGTCGCGGGTTATTGAATCCGAAAATACTGCTGCCAGTCCAGTTTGCAGCAGCTGTTGTAACTATTTCACATACTGTTGAGGTGTTTTCAAAGTTATCCGCCGTTTCCAGTCTGATGTAAGGTGCATTCTTAACAATTCTCGTAACATTCATTTTCGATTCAACGGTCTTTGTCACCTTCTGATTTCGAGAGGGTACGTTCGAAGTTCTCAGCCATTGCGGACTCAGTTTCGTACTATCAACAGAGACGTTTTCCTCAGATTGATTAGATTTTGAAGAGGGAGAATGCTTCCCTTTCTTCGATGAGGTACTCGTATCGCCATCAAGGTACTTTTTCATCCACTTTGGTGGATCACTGCCGTAGGCGTGCGTCTTTTTCATGTACTTTGGACTGCACAAAATCAACGGATTTTCAGTCTCGATAACGGTTGTAATCACTCGCTCGTTCTCATCGAAATTGCTCTCCAAGTATTTCTTTTTTGGCAGCGATACTTTGTTGACTTTGACCAATCCTGTTGTAGATCGACCCCCTTCAAACTTGGTTTCCGTTTCATAAGTATAAGCATAATGACGTTGGATGTGAACTGGTTCCTCCTTCACTGCATTCTCATTCTTCAGCGTATTTTCGCTCTTTAGTGTAATATTACCTTTCTTATCTGCATTCTCCTTTCTGCCTATATTCTCTTTCATTCCTTGAATAAGTTTTTTCCCTAAACTTTCCTTCTTTCCCGAAATATCGCTACTCCTCCGTCTTTCTTCAATTTCTAGATCCATGGAATGTTCTTCAGACTCGTCAACCGACATCCTCGAAAGAATATTCTTATCGCATACCTTGCTAAGTGCAAGGGAGAGCGAATTGTGTCTCGCAGTGCAGGTAGTGATGCTGTGTCTTTGCTTCAGAATTGGCGGGTCCAAAAGTCTGCGAAGACTTGCACTTCTAATTTCTGGAACTGAGAGCCTTTCCCTCGTCGAAAGTTTCGGTGTGACAACTAAAGCTGGAGAGATAGCCAGCAACGGAGGAGCTTTTTGAGCCGGTAGAGATCTTTCGGACGGAGGGAAGATTGGAGTCGTGGTGGCTATCAAAACGCTTTCAAGTCCGTCGACTGTAGGACTCTTCGTCTTGACATTCTGTACAGCTCCGAGTAACTTTTGGCTTGGGTTTTCAACCGGCGAGCTGGCGATAGGCAGGAGATTTGAACGGCGCCTGCCTGTCTGAGGATTCAATTGGCTGTCGAGGCTAAACCTCTGCTTCGGCGTTCCAGCGATCGCTCTCAAATCGTTTTGTGTTTCCAACTCGGGAATGGAGAATCTGTCGCGGTTAAATTTGACCAGGTAGTTAGACCAGTCTTTGTGAGCTCGGTACCTAGCCACGGATCCAAAGTCCAACTGGGATAGTCGATCTCTTTTTGAAGGGAGCTGCAGGGTTCCTTGAGATGAAGGAGAAAGTCCAGGGAATCGTTTTTGTTTTGCAAAGGTTGGTGAACGAAGGAAAGATACTAGATCTCGTCCTGCGACTTCAAGAGTTGGTTGTGAGAGTCTCTGCTGGGAAAAACTAACAGGATAATAGTCACCAGTAACCAGAGTCGGTTGCGAGAGTCTTTCTCTTCTTCCACCTCGCAGCAGATTACCACGAGAGACTCTGGAGAAGTTGGGACTCTGGCCCAAGGTATCGCGACCGGTTTCAGTAGAGGTGCCCCTTTCTTCTTCCTGTAAACTGGAAAAGGACAGGCGGGCACCAATGGCGCAGTCCAGAGCTGATGAGAAGCTGCTGGGGTATAAGGCTGGTTGAGACATTCGAAATCGTCGATCTGCTTTTCGATTATCGGTGTAAGGACCGAGAAAACTAGATAAATTAGGTTGTGAGTAGCGGCTCCGTCCGCCAGGCGATCGAGAGACTGATTGCTGGCTTGTAGTGTCGGAGCGAGTGATTTCTAGACACGATGAATCCTGAGTTTCTACCTCGAGGTGTGTCCGAGGATTTTCAGGCAAGGGATGAAGATCAGGATGGGAGAGACGAGTCATTCCCCTCCTTCCGGTGCCTTGGTACTTTCGTAGGTGGTCGTTCAGGTTGGGCTGGGAAAGGCGGATGCAAGGATTTGGAGGTAGAGGTCTTGGTCTATTCAAGTACCAAAGATCCCGTCGGGAGTATGGCTCGCATCAAAGAGTGCCTTCCTCTCGAAGACGACGCATGAAAACTGGCCGCACGTCCTCGAAAAATGTTGGTAGATCCAATTCGGCAGCTCGGGCGATGCCTCCGTCCTTGCAGACCAACCAGTAAGTGTCCATTGAACCTTTACCCTTAAAGAAATTCCATACAATAAATTATTCAGGATTTTAAATTTAATTGATAGGTATCTTTTTATTAAAGGAATTTTTGAAAATTATAATAGGTATGAGAAGCAGTGTTTACTTTTACGTCTACGAGTCCACGGTGCTCGATTCTAAATCCACCAACTGCGTCTAATGCTTTTTTCATCTCCAGACTGATGTGAATCCGAAGAGCTGAAACAGACAAATTCAGTTTTTTAAAGAGGATCATCATGTGAGGGGCTTCATTTTTAATATTAGTCCAAATTTACATTTAGATTTTATTTTTTATAATAAGCTAAATTTAGGATCTGGATAGATTCTGTTCGATGTCGCCACTTGTTTCAGTGCCTTTTGGGCGCATGTTTTCTATCATATCCGTTTCAATTTCAATTTTATTTAGTTAAAATCTAAAATATGTTTATAATTGAAAAACGTTTACTATTCCTAATAAGGTTTGTGAGTAATTGGGGGCTTTTCCCTGACGCTATTGTTCCGCGCAGTCACCTTTATTATTGTTTGTCACTCGAGACCTTCTGACCGCGGGTTTGAGGCAGCAGTATGTTGCTGTGGTGGCTCGCTCGGTTGGCTGGGCGGTCTCCAGCTTTCTTTCCCCTGTTTCGTTCCGACTTTCGTGCTTGGCACTTGTCACCTTTTTCTGAGACCAAGTTCGACGCGCTACATTATTTAAAGTGATATTGATTATCGGTTCAAGTTCAGACCCGTGCATTCTAAAGCCCTAATGCTTATTCTAACGTAAAGTGTTCTCAGCTTATATAAGTGATTCTTGAACAGTGTCTGGTGCTTTTGTCATTTTCGGATTATCGTGACGTGATCCATTAACAGTGACCAGTGTTTTCCCCTACTCAATCGTTTTCTGGTGTTGTGGGAAATTAGTAGAATCTCGACTAGCCCTTTAAAATATCGGTTGTTTTTAGATTTGTAATTAAAAATCTTTATTGCATTGACTTTAAAGTGACAGTACGTTTCTTCCTCTTTGCCGCAAGAAATGACAGTGAATAGAAAATTTTTACTTTCTGACCGCGAATTTCGTTCATTCTTAGTTTTACTAGAAAAACCTTGTGACTTTAAATATATCCCTTGACATCATATAGGACCTAAGATTGAATGAGTTAGTTTTAAAAATCCTTAAACTGGCTGCAATTCCAATAAGCAATTTGACAGTTCGAAGCATTTCTAATCTCTTTCTCTGAATAACGAATTTTAAGATTAGCGATTGTTTTATTTTACACAAATGTTAAACTTTGTTTTAAAGCTTGTTTTGAGAAGTTTCGTTAGTTATAAAGAATAAAATAAAGTGCATTTGTGTCAGATTTTGACTTTTGGAAATTTGTTTACATTGTGTGAAAAAACATGTAAAATGGATCACATTTTCTAACACCAGAACAAGATTTATGCCAATTTTTACATAGATACGATGTATTTTTCGTCTTGCCGAATGATTTTTGTAAGAATTTTCGGTTTTGTGGGGGAAAGTATAATTGATAATCATTCCGTTTAGAAGATTAAAAATACCTTTCACAACGTTCAAAAAATAGAAAAGCCATCAAACTGCAACAGGTATTGTTATATGCCTTAATTACTAATGCGTCCCTACTGAAAAAGACTACATGGGAACCTATGTGGGAACCCATATGGGATCCTTTTTTGAATACCTGTCTCAAATTACGATGTGAGATAGGATGGGAAATATATTGTGGGTTTCCACATGGGTTCTTATATGAACACCGTTATGTAAACCTATAAATTGTTCCTACATGAAATCCCACATGGGATTAGAACTTTCTTTAAATGAAATATGTTTTGGAAGTTTTGGGTGCATAGTCGGCAATTTAAAAAAAAAAACCAAAAAACTACTGCGCAGCCGTAGCTTTCATAGAAGACTACTGCGCACTCCTTAAATATTAATTGCGAACCCATCCATGTAGGAACCTTCATAAAAATCCATGATAAGAACCGATATAGTATTCCCATCCTATATTCCTATCTCAGATCGTAATTTGAGACAGGAATTCAAAAAAGGATCCCATATGGGTTCCCACGTAGGTTCCAATTTAGCTTACCCAGATAGCAAAGTGCGCGCACGTGCGGATTTTCTCGCACGACGTGCGCGCAGGAGATGACACAACTGCGTCCTCATATGCGTGACAGGTGTGTCGCACGTCGTGAGGGTCGCACGTCATGCGTGCCGGTGCGGGTATGGTGCGTGCACACATTTAGGATTTTTAGAGGGTACAGAAAATATTTGCGTTGATATTTTTAAATAAAGAGCAGGTAATTTATCATGAACGTATTTTTTATTATGGGTGGAAGGAATATTTATACATTTTAGTTGCGCATTAGCAATTCAGTTTCCGCATGTTTGTATCAACAATAATAAATATTTTTCGCTGCAACTACAAGATACAGGCACATAAAACTGACAGAAGACATAAAGACGTAGGTAAAAAGTATATTTTTCGTTTAAATAATAAAAAAAAATAATGACCTAAAAAAGTGCGACACACATGCGCCGCACATCGTGCCTATCACAAAGTGCGTCGCATATGCCTCGCACGTACGTGCCCCTCACAAAGTGCGACCCGTATGCCTCGCACCCAGCATGTACCGCGTGCCCCGCATGCCGTGCGAGTAACGTGCCCCGCACGTTTGCTATCTGGGTTAATATGTAGGCTTTTTCAGTAGGGATTCCTCAGCACGAAAATCCCCCAGATACGAAGTTTCACAAAAATTGATCGAGTTTACGATTTTTCAATGTTGAGTCGCCATATTGGATCAGCCATTTTGAATGTCCCAATTTTGACTACAGATTCGTATTCTGCAACTTAAAAAACCTTAGGACACCAGGATTGACGAAAATCAAAGTTCATTTTTATCTTCCCCCCCCACCGCCAAGGACACATTTCCTTGAACACAGCATGCCGCTCAAGGGGTTAATTTTCAATTTTAAACGCTTCAAATTTAGTATTGTTCCGCATTTTAAATTCGTTTGTCGTGTGAAATCTAATTAGAAACAGATAAAACTGATAATATGAATGAATCACCTTCTCCTGTGGATTCCATTCGACTTGCTGTATTAACAGTGTCGCCAAATAAACAGTATCGTGGCATTTTAGTTCCCACAATGCCTGCGACAACTGGTCCCGTGTGAGCTCCACTTCGTATTTGGAGGCGCTCACCTGGTCGCTTCGGAACTTGAAATACCGAAGAGGCTGCTAGTAAATCCAGAGCCATCGTTGCGATTTCAGAAACGTGCTTATCACCTTTAACAGAATTTTCAAATATTTTTACAAACGTAGTGTATACAGATACGGCGTTTTTTGCCGTATTTGAATTTTGTAGTACGGAATTTTAGTGACTGGTCACAGAAGAGTGATCTGTCACATCTCGAACCCCTTTTCCAAGTCTCCCTTTAAAAAATACGCGTATTAGCGACTGGTCACAGAAGATGAGCAATTCTTTAGTGTGCTTTATTTATAACTTGATATTCCTCAGTTTATCATAAAATAGAAAATATTGTACTATTTTTCCAAAGTAGCAAAAAATATTATCCGATATTATCGGAACAGAAAGTTCCTTATTGACACAAAAATTTACCGGACTAGAAACTTTAAATACGGCAAAATTTGCGCGAGCTCAATACTCGACCTTTTACAAAATCAATAAATCTGAATTGAATTAAAATCACTGAACAATGACTGCCACAAAACAATAGTTCTCATATCATTCGACACATAAAATAATTTGAAATAAACAATAAAAAGTAAATTAAAATTAAATATTGCATTACTTTTTTATTACCTTGAAATTCAAGAATATAAATAAAAAACTCACCGTTCCTGACTGGCAAGCCTGAGGCAACCATATAGGAGTCTCCTATTGTTTCCACTTTATAAACATCGTAGCACTCAATTCGTGCGTCAAATAGTTTATAAATTGAGTTGAGAAATGTTACAACCTAGAAAAAGACGACGAATATTTAAAAATCTGATATGAACTGATATTTGAAGGTTGTTAAAAAAATATACGTATTTATATGTATTATTTCAAAAAATATTTTTTAATTAATATCCTTCGTGGAAATAATTTATATAAATTCTAACAAAAACTTTTACCCGCTTCTATAAATACTTCTACGATTTCTTTTCTATAATCTTCTCATCAGGCACTTTCTTTAATTTGTTGAAATTGCGTTTTTTTCAATTTCTAAAACAAAAATTGCTTTCATCAAATGTAATGAGTTTTGTAAAACAAGCTACAAAAAAGCATTCCTGCCTTTCCTGCGTATTACATTTTCCTTATTTAGAAATCGTGTTGGGAAAAAATTGCGTTTATGGAAATTCGCAACTTTCTGAAATAAACCTTTTGAAAGTTAAAAAAAAAATAAACATGCCTTTGTGGGGTATCACATTTTCCTGTTTCTTGGCAGAAAAGCTGTGTTTATTCATGCATCGTGACAATTTTATTCAATTTTTTTTTAGATAATTGTAATAGAATCTATAGAAATTCAGAAATTTCTAAGAAGAACATGTTGAAAATGTATTATGGCAATAAAATGCATTAATGTACAATAATTTAAAAATTGTAATTTTGTATAGATTTGTTTCTGTAATTCTCAACAATTTTGAACAATGTTTGATAAAACAATGCAAACCCCTTTGAGAAACTTGTTAAAACATTTAGAAAAACTACAAAAATAAACTAAAAACTATAGGGGTTTGTTGAAATTTAACAAACAAAAAAATTACAATTTTCAAATGATTGTAATTGATTGTATTTTATAGTACGTTTTAGTGTACTGAATCTACAAAAAGTGAAATCTGCTTATTGAGGTCGTAGATTTCCCTGGGTTTTCCAAGAAGTACTTATTCAGACCCAAGTATTTGGTCAAAAGTTGAACTACTTTGTTACACATTTATTTTTTTAGTTGAAGATTCATCATTTTAGTTAAAAATTAATTTCTTAATTGATTGATTATTGGTTGACATATTTTGTTGATCATTCGTTTTTTGTTGTTGTAAAAAGTTAATTTTTTAACTGAAAATTTAACCTTTTCCATTTTTGGTTGAAAGTTTATCTCTTTTGTTTAAAAATTAAATTATTTGGTTGCAAATTCGTGTATTTTGTTAAAAATTTGACTTTTTGGTAGGAAATTAATCCTCTTGGTTGACAATTTCACTACTTGGTAGAAAATTCATGTATCCTGTATTTGAAAGTAGGTCTGCTTTATCCATAGAGTAATGTTACCAGTTTTATAGAGTGACGTTCCCAGTTCTCCTGTGCGTGTGTAATTTTTTTAATTAGAATAATAAACTATACAAATTATGAACATTTAGAAATTTATTTTATTTTACTTTTATTTACATTTTCAAAGACAGTTACATTCTTCTAATTTTAACTAACAATACAAAATTGTGAACGTTTAGAATTCTATTTTATTCAACTTTCAGTTACATTTTCAAATAATGTAACGACCATCTAATTGTAACTATTATTGTAATCTTAAATAATTGAAAATATGAATTGGCTCATATATCTTTAAAGAGAACGAATTCAACTAAGAATATCTTTCCGATTACTTTTTTCTATGATGCTTGGTAAATTCCCAAGAATTATTAATTATGTAAACAATTTTCATAAACAAATTAAGAGGTTGCATATTTTTAATTTTTGGGACTCTTTCCTGCGATGTTTTGCAAATTTAATCCTTATTGATTATTTAAACAATTTTCATAAACAAATTCAGAGCTTGGCCATTTTTTAACGAATGGACTTTTGGCTATTGTTCAGCGAATAGGCTTTTGGCTATTTTTCAACAAATAGGCTCCATCTTTTTACAGAATTAACTAAGAATATCTTCCCGATGACTTGTTTGTGTGATGATTTGCAAATTTCTAAGAACTATTAATTATTTCAAAGAATTAAGAGTTTGGCCATTTTTCAACGAATGAACTCAATTTTTTCACGGAATTACCAAGAATGTATTTCCAATAACTCTTTTCTGCGATACTTTGCACATTTACAATAATTATTAAATATTTAAACAATTTTCACAAACATATTCAGAGTCTGGCTGTTTTTGAAGGAATAGGCACAATTTGTTTACGGAGTCAACTAAGAATATCTTTCCGATGGCTCTTTCCTCTATGTTGCTTTGTAAATTTACAAGAATTACTAATTATTTAAACAATTTCGTCAAAAAAATTAAGAGTTTGGCCATTTTTTAAGGAATGGGCTTAATTTGTTTACGGAATTACCAACAATGTATTTCCAATAACTCTTTTCTATGAGAATTTGCAAATTTGCAATAATTATTAATTATTTAAACAATTTTTATAAGCATATTCATAGTTTAGCTGTTTTTCAAGGAATAGGCTCAATTTGTTTACGGAGTCAACTAAGAATGTCTTTCCGATGACGTTTCTATGTTGCTTATTCGAACAATTTCCATGAACAAATTTAGAGTTTGGCTGTTTTTCAATCAATAGGCTCAGTTTTTTACAAAATTAACTACGAATATCTTTCCGATGACTTTTTTTATATAATTCTCTGCAAATTTCCAAGATTTTTTAATTATTGAAACAATTTTCATAAACAAATTAAGAGTTTGACTATTTTTCAAAGAATAGGCTCAATTCGTTTCTGTTATCAATAAAGAATGTATTTCCAATAACTCTTTTCTACGATACTGTGCAAATTTACAATAATTATTAATTATTTAAACAATTTTCATAAACATATTCAGAGTCTGGCTATTTTTGAAGGAATAGGCACAATTTGTATACGGAGTCAACTAAGAATATCTTTCCTATGTTGCTTTGTAAATTTACAAGAATTTTAATTATTTAAACTATAATGCTCTGCAAATTTCCAAGGTTTATTAATTAGTTAAACAATTTTCATAAACAAATTAGGAATTTGGCTATTTTTTAAAGAATAGGCTCAATTAGTTTCCGGAATGAACTAAGGATGTCTTTCCGAATACTCGTTTCTATGTTTCTTTACAAATTCAGATTTTGGCTATTTTCAAAGAATAAGCGAAATTTTTTTTATAGAATTAAGCAAGAATATTTCTCCGATTACTTTTTTATATGGAGCTAAGAAAAGTCTTTCTCATGACTCTTTTATATGTTGCTTAATGACATTTACAAGAATGATTAATTATTTAAACAATTTCCATAAACAAATTCAGAGTTTGTCTATTTTTTAACGAATTGGCTCAATTTGTTTACAGAATCAAAAAGAATGTAATTATAATCAGTCTTTTCTACGATACTTTGCAAATTTACAATAATTATTAATTATTTAAACAATTTTCATAAACATATTCAGAGTTTCGGTTTTTTTAAAGGAATAGACACAATTTATTTATGGAGTTAACCAAGATTTTTTTTCCGATGACTCTTTATTATGTTTTGTAAATTTACAAGAATTATTAATTATTTAAACAACTTTCATAAACAAATTCAGAGTTTGGCTATTTTTCAACAAATAGGGTCATTTTTTTACATTATTAACTATAAATCTATTTTCGATGACTTTTTTCTATTATTCTTTTCAAATTTCCAAGATTTATTAACTATTTAAACAATTTTCATGAGCAAATTGAGAGTTTGATCATTTTTCCAAGAATAGGCTCAATTTGGTTACAGAATCAACGAAGTATGTATTTCCAGCAACTTTCTCTTACGATACTTTGGAAATTTAAAACAATGATTATTTATTCAAATAATTCTCATAAACAAATCCAGAGTTTGACTATTTTTTAGTTTACATAAAAACATTTACGCAAGTATAACATATTTAATAATAAATACAACTTTTCTATCTGAACTATAATATTAAAATCGAAACAATTTGAACATTTTAAACAAATTCATTTTTATAAGAAAATATATGCACTAGGGTGGTTCTTATTTATACTTGGTTGATTTTTTTTCCTCAAATTTCTCTGCTCTCACCCCCCAATCTTGTTCGAATGCCCAACAAAAAAATCTCCAAATTTGAGCAAAATGGGTTAATATTTAGGGGTGGCGCAAAGACCATGAAGTTTCCCATTGATTTAACATATGGGAAAAATCAGCTTTTTGTAAATCTAATATTTAAACGCGATAATATGTTACAAATAATTATGTGTTTCAGTATATTGTTCAGAATTCATCAAAGAATAAAAATCAATCATACATTTTGAGGTTGAATCATTGTAAGCCACTCTTATGGGTCCCCAAAGAAAACCCCATACGTGACAAATTTGAATTTTACGTAATATTGCGGTTTATTGATGCTTTTTAAAAGTTAAAAAAAAATCATTAATCGGTAATTTAAGAATAACCAGTCATTTGTTAACTAATATTCAATTGTGCTTTGAGGAACTATGATCGTAGCTTCCGGAGCCTACAACTTCTCAACAAAAAATCCAACTTTAACCAAAAATGCCTTCGACATATTGGGCTGTAACCATCTTAAGCCTGAGACATTCATTTATAACATATAATAATAAAGATTTCAGGATTATTCTCAAGCCGAGATCATTTACTATGTATTTCTATGAAAATTTTTACTCGCCGACATTTTAGAGGATTTTTCAAAAGTTGCATGAAAATGTTTAGAGTTGTACAATTATTTATCCTGCATCGTGAGAGGGTAACCCATACGAAGCCGTGTACAAATAGAAGTTATTGAAGTAAAAATTAATTTCATGGTATTTTATTTAACTCCATTTCCAAATAAAATAATTGCATGTGAATTACTTGGACGCGTGCGGAGCGCGCGTATGAGGTTCTAGTTTTGTTAAAAATTCGACTTTTTTGGTAGAAAAGTAATCTTCTTGTTTGAAACTTCAAATATTCGGTTGAAAATGTATGTGTTTTGTTAAAAAGTCGTCTTTTCTGGTAAGAAATCCATTTCTTGCATTAAAAATTTAACTGTTTGGTTTAAAATTCATCTCTTTGATTGAAAATTGAAGTACTTTGTTGAAAATTCGTTTTTTGGTTTAAAATTATTTTTAAATTGAAAATTGAACTATTCTATTTTGGATTAAAAATTGATCTTTTTTGGTTTAAAAATTCAACTATTTGGTAAAATATGTATGCCATTTTTTGAAAATTCACCTACTTGAGAATTCATGTATTTTGTTGCAAAACCGTCTTTTTTTTGGTAAAAAATTATCTTCTAGATCGAAAATTCGACTATTTGTTTAAAAATGTATGTATTTTGTTGATAGTGCGTCTTTTTAGTAGAAAATGAACCTTTTAGTTGACTATTGAATTATTTGATTGCAAATGTAACTATTTTATAGAAAGCTTCTCTTTTTGGTTTGAAAATTTAACATTTTGGATGAAATTTTTGTTCTTCATGTCTAAAAAATCTTTCCTGATTGAAAATTAAACTCTTCTGGGAAAATTGACTTTTCGATTTAAAAATTCATCTCTTTGGGTCCAAACTTAACCTTTTTTTATTAAAAATGCAACTGCTTCGTGGGACATGAATCTGTTTCGGTTGAGGATTTAATTATTTTCTTGAAAATTCGTCTTTTTTCAATTCAACTGTTTTTGATTTGAAATGTAATTCTTCTCTTGGTTAAATATCAAATACTATACATATTACATTTTTTGTTGATAATTCATCTTTTTGGTTGAGATGCAACTACTTGGCCGACAGATGAATTCTTGTTCATTCATAAGAAACAGTAAGATTTTATCAAACCCCCTTCTATCCAAATCGTCTTACGTTCTTTTTGCATTACCTCTAAGTAAATTGATAGAAAAAATTTAGACGGTAAAAACTACGTAAGATTGGGGAATACAAAATTTACATAAAAAAGATTTATTTACCTAATTAAAAATAAATTTTAATATATTCATTAAAATTTAAAAATATCGTTAAAATATGCGGATCCTGGCAAAGAGGGTACGTGGTTGGAAATTTCAGAAAAAAACTTTACGTAATTTACTTATTCATTTGATTGGAAAATGATTATGTGACTTGAGCATGGACTGGCTGCCTGATTTGAAATGAATTTGGTCTAAACCAATTATTTATTTTCACAAAAATCAGTAAGTCTTGTAACTTGGTAATTACTTAAAAATTGACCTTAAAAATTCAGAGTTTAATGAAATAATTCTTGACTCCTGTATCGGAGAAATAATCCAATTACTCTCCTCTTGAGCATTCTTTCATGTACGTACTTCCAAAGGTGTATTTTCTGCGGCAATTTCCGTGAAACCGACTATATCACTAAAGTATACAGTAACTGCTTCGTAGTACTCGGCTGGGACCTGCAAAATAGGTCGGTTTAATTTTCAATTTAACTCGACCACTAAAGTTCTGAGATAATTAAGTTAATTCAGTCTGAGATGGACAGGAAGACTCTTAAAGTAGAACAAAACATTGAAATCGCACGAGTTCTACTTTAATATTTAAAAAATGCAAATTATTGTGCAGATACCTGTTGTGTTTGCTTTAATTGTTGAGCAACACTCGGTGGTAACATCTGAAATAAAAGCATGTCGCTTTTTCTTTTTTCTCGTTTTAGTTCACGTGCCTTCTGAGCCAAGTTGGCAGCATACATCTATTTAAAAAAAACAATATTGCTCTATTTGAGGATATACATTTTTAATGAATTAAGATTTTTTAAGAACATTAGAAATATCAATTCTGACCTGAATGGTACCGACTGCATTTCGCATTAGGAATATTATAATTGGAGACACCACTAGGACCAAAACGACTATAGCAATGCCGGCCACTTCATTATTGCTCGCATCCTGCAGATTCGCGTTAACGTATTCTCTATTAAATTAAAAGAAATTTTCATTTTTTTAAGCATTAAAAAATGACGTTACTTTTTAGTTACTGTGAGATGAAAAATTTTGAAAAAAATAATAAATATTTAGAAAAAGGAGTTATCCAGTAGAAGTTAATATTTTAGTAATTAGTAGTCCAGAGAATAACTGTGGATTTTATAAATTGTTTCTCGGAGACAAAACTTTCAGAATATCGACTTTATTTTCCGCCTCTCATCTCATGGATGCGATGCAGAGGTCCAACCCTTTTGAATAATTAACTACTACATATATGTAGTATCAACTTTGTACTCTGATAGCCAATCACATCACTTCCGGATCGTACCTTATCATGCGACGCAATTCTCGCTGAAGTTTGCGAAGTTCGTCAATATATGTGGCCATCGAATCAAAATAATCAATGGCATGGGCGACACTCGGTTCCCGCTTCCGATTCTTCAGGATCTCCTCACGTCTGAGAATCACAGTTCATTTAGACAATTTTAGAAAATAGTTATTTGAAACTTAAGCTTTAATTAAAAACAAAAGGTAATTTTCTTATTGCTTCTGGCATTTTTCGACCTTAACTAGTAATACTTGACAAGTTTTTTGGTTTAGTAGAACCATATGTGGGCATTGAAACTTTTTAAAAATAATTTCTTATTGTTTGATGTTAATCATTTTCTATTTTGCCTTTGTCTTTATTATACGATCTTTAGTCAAAAATTGGAAGGAGAATGGTTTAAAGTGAACTTATATGAATTTCAGTGTCAATAATATGAATTAAGTTTAATTTAAATTAAGGGTAAATGATAGTAAATTCAAATGAAATCGAGATGAATTAAGAGTACTAAATAAAAAATGCATTCCGGAAAATTCAACGGCAATTTTTCTCAGTTTTAAGGTAATTTCGATAAAATTTTAATTAACTTCAATGAATTTAAAGTGAATTGAAGAAAATTCGTTGAAAATTTCACTGAATTCAAAGGCAACTTGACTAAATTCTTGAATTCAAGTCAAAAACTCAAATTCAGTTAATTTAACTCGGAATTCAATCGAATTTAATCAGTGGATATTATAGTCAAAATCAATGAATTTAACTGAATTCAAGATCTCCTAATTTCGCTGAATTCAAAATGGTTTCAAGCTCAATTCACTGTACTGAATTCCAAGATGATTCAAGAAAATTTTGCAAAACTCAGAGTTAATTAAAGTAAATTGAGCTAAATTATAAGCAAATTCAGGAGAAACTAACTGAACTCTCAGTGTATTCGATAGCAATTTCACTTAATTAATAGTAAATTACAACAAAATTTCACGTACTTCAAAGTGAATTTCAAGGAAATTTCCCTGAGTTCAAAATAAATTCAAAGGAAATTTCGCTAAATTCAAAATGAATTTCACTGAATTTAAAGTGAATATTACGAAGATATATCTGAATTCTAGGGAATTTAATAGAATTAAACGGAAATTAAATTGAATTTAACTGCATTTAAATCGAATTGAAGGAAATTTTAGTATTTCACCTCATTTTGAATGATTTCTAATTAGGAAATGTTACTACATTCAAAGTCTATTCCAAGAAATGTTAACTGAATTCAAGTCAAATCAATCGAGTTTCAAGAAAATTGAAGTGAATTAGTATGAACATGAAGTAAATTGAAAAGGTGTTTAGTGAATCAATAGTAAATTCCAAAGAATTACGCGAAAATCAAAGTGATCTCAATAAGGTAATTTTACAAATTTTAAAGTGAATTTATCTGAATGAATGGTGAATTTAAAGTGAGTTCCATTGAATAGATAACATGAATTTCGATGAATTCAGAGTAAACTTGACTGAATTCAAAGTGAATTTCAGTGAAATAAACTGAATTTAAAGCAAATCCAAGGGAATTTCACTGAATTTCTAATGAGTTGAAGTAAATGCAAAGTGAATTCAAATGAGTTTCAAGAAAATTAAACTGGATTTAAGATTTCAAGGTGAATTCAAACGAATTGTAAGGAAACTGAAGTGACGTTTGACGATTATTACAATATAATAATCAATAGTGAATTCTAGTGAAATTAACTGAAATCAATGCGAACACAATATAAAAATGATTGGATGTGAATTCAAATTAATGTTTCAAGAAGTTGATGTGAATTAATAATGAATTCTTTTGAATAGAAAACAAAAATGTTTGCTTGTTTAGAGTAATTTCACTGAATTCAAAGTGGATTAAAGAGAATTTAACGGAATTCAAAATGAAAAGAAGGGAATTTATGTGGATTCAATGTAATAACTGAATAAAAGTCAATTTTAATTAATTTCAATGAACCCTGAGTAAATTTTACTGAATTTGAAGTGAATTGAATTGATCTGAAACCAAAATAAATTTCAGTTAACTGAAAGTGAATTTGAGCGAATTCCAGCATCATAGGCAACTAATTACACCAAATTACACTGAAATTGAATTGAAATAAATCAACGCAAATTCAAGTAAAATACATTTACATTTTAATTCAATAATTGTAGGGTGGCAGTACAGAAATAGATAACAAAATTTTTCCAAAAATGGGTTCATGGCATAAAAAATTAAAAAAATAAAATAAAAAACACGTTGTAATGAAAAGATTTGTTCAAATTCTCATTTTTTTGAAATTATTATTGTTTAATAATTTTTTTTGTCATTATCCTTTCATCGAAAATTCGTTTTTTTGTGCGTACCTTCATACAAAATTTTAATTTTCTCGGAACAAAGATATTTTGTTTGTATCAAAAATTTGTTATTCGTATTTAGCTTCCTCATATCTCGGGATTAAGTTTTTAATTTTGTGAAAAATTGTACATTCGATTTTCAATCGCTACACAAAACAAACTTTCAAAACCTGTGAAATTGTAACCTCAACATTCTTGGACGATTTACTCGGAATTGTCTAACATTTTTCAGATCAAAACTTTTTTACTCTTATTCAGAAACTCAATACGTTGAGTGTAGGTTTGTATTTTATATTTAAACTGAAGATTACATTTTTCATCGCAATCCGTAGCCGAGTCTGCTTTAATTTATGGTCAGTGTAACATTGAGATTGGCAACTTCCACATCTATTTCCTTCAAATAACTTTTTTTAATCAAACTTTTTTGGCCACAATTTCGCAACACATCTGCTCGGAAGTGGACTTTTTCTTCATCTTAAATTGGTGATTTGGATTTTACAGAATGCTTTTTTTTCTTTCCTGAAAAATTACGATATAATTGGTTACCTAGTTCTGTACTGCCGCCCTTCAATTGTTAACAAAATTTATGTCGCCGCTCAAAAACTACGTCATGCTATTTTAAATACTTTTTCTACCCCCCTTCCCCTTCTTCGTCAAAGGTCATCACACAAAGCTTGAAACCCCAGGGTGACATCACAAATACGAGCACCCCTCCACCCTTTAGAGTCAATTCTTTTTTCCTTTGATTTCATTTCATAAACGCCTAAAATAAAACACAAAGCATACAAACATATATAACAGACTTCAGAGATCAAAATGCTATCTCTTAAAACAGGGGAAATAGGGTGATTTTCCACGAAAATGGGGGAATAATGAGGAATAAATTCTTTTAAATACATAAAATTAATGTATAGGTATCACTTTCATGCCAACAGAATAGTTGAATTTTCAACTAAAACTATTAATTTTCTACCAGAAGAGATGAATTTTTAATGAAAGAGTTGAGTTTTTAAGAACTTTCAAGCAAAGGAGATAATTTTTGAACCAAACAATTTAATTTTCAACCTTTAGAAACGAATTTTCAACCAAGTGATCAAATTTTCAAATAGTGTTGCCGCCGAGTGAGGAATCCCGAGGAACGAGACGGGACGAGATGAGACATACCTGCTGTCTCGGTATTCCTCGTCTCGTTTTGCCTCGTCTTATTTTTCCTCGTCTCGTGGCGTCCTTCCTCGTTTCTCGCCTCGGTGTTTCCGAGGAATGCGACCGATGTGCGCCAGCAGAACGGACAGCTCGCGAGAGCGTTCTTGTGCCACTCTGACGCGCTCATGCTAATTAGCATTCTTTAATAAATCTGATTACATATTATACTTGTTTGTCCATTACTCATTAATTTTATATCAAACACGACTATGTTACGATTTTTTCGAAGATTTAACTTCACTCTATTAGTATTTTGTTTTGTTCTTATTATTAATTTTTTTTACCAATTATAACAACAGAATATATTAAACAGAAATGTAAAAAGATATGTATATTTTTAGATCATTTGTAGTTTGAAGAATTTAACACATAATAAAATATTTCAAATGTCTGTGAAATCCTTGAAATATTGGGAAATGTTTGTAAATTCCTTGAACTCTTTTAAAGTATGCAAAATCTATATGAAATCTTTTGGAATGTTTTGAAATTTTAGCAAAATCTTTGAAAACTTTCTGAAATTTGTTGAATTCTTTTAAAAAGTTTAAGAATTCTTTGAAAACTAGTGAAATCTTTTTCAAATCTTTTGTATTAATTTGAAAATATTTCAATATTTGAAATGTTTGTGAAATCCTTAAAATATTTGGAAATCTTGGTGAATTCCTGGAAGCCTTTTAAAGTATGCAAAATCTATGTGAAATTTCTGTCAAATATTTTGGAATCTTTTGAAATTTTTGATTATTAATTAATATCTTGCGGTTGGGTGAAGTAAAAATAAAATAAAAATTTTTAATCGCAGTTTTGGAAAAATTGTAAATGTTATTTTTGTTCCTTAATCTGCATAATATGCCTAATTTTCACAATTTTTTCAGATTTTTTCTTTGAGTTTAGGTAGGAAAAATTAATTGTTGTATAAGCACCTGAAAAAGAACAGTCTAGAAGCTCTGTACATAATTATTTTTAGCATGGAAAAATGTTCTCATGTTTAAAATGTACTCCCGAAAAATTGGAGATCAGATTATCAAAAATGACGAGTTGCTGAATTTTTTGAATTAACTCGTCATTCTTAACGATCTGATCTCTTCAATGTTTTGGAAGTGTATTTTGAACATAACAAAATTTTTCTATGCTAAAAAAATTATTCATAATTTTTGGAGCTGCTATATATTTTTTCATTTTCAGGACTCCATAAAAGATTAAATTTTTCCTATATGAACTAAAATAAAAATTCTGAAAAAAATAGAAAAATTAGGCATATTATGCAGATTAAGATCAACAGCCATACCAAGCTGAAAAAACCAGTTCTCGTCAGATCACTGAAGTTAAGTAGCGTTGGGCGCGGTTAGTACTTGGATGGGTGACCATTCGAGACTACTGAGTGCTGTTGGCACATCGTGGGTGTGGTGAGCCCACATTTGTAGTTATTTACTACAAGAAACTATCCACCTAGAAACACTACCCGAATCGGGTAGTGTCACGCCTACCCTGAAAGGGAAATGGCTTAGTGGTATAAAAAAAAAGAAACAATAATAACATTCACGAATTTCCACAACTCTGATTGAAAATCTTTTTTTTTTTTTATTTGGTCTCAGCCAAACCCTAAGGTATACACGTTATAAGGGACGTGGGAGGATGTGACGAGACAAACCGAGGAATAGGCGGGAAAACGAGACGGAACCGATGAATGAACGAGGCGAAAGCGAGCCAGGCTCGGTATTTCTCGTCTCGGACGGCATCACTATTTTCAAACAAGAAAGAATTAATTTCAACCACAAACAGTTGCATATTTAACGAAATACAGTCGAATCTTCAAGCGAAAAAGACGAATTGCCTATAAGACAATTGAATTTTCGAACTAAAAGATGACTTTTTAATAAACAAAATAGTTGAATTTTCAACAAGAACAAAATTAATTATCTAACAAACAGTTGCATTTACAAACAAATAGTTTAACTTTTTAGTAAAAGGGACGAACATTTAACAAGATAGTTGAATTTTCCACCAAATAGTTTAATTTTCAAGACAAAGACGAATTTTTTAGAAGACAGTTGAATTTTCAATCCAAAAAGACGATTGCTTAATCAAATTTCTGAATTTTCACACCAAAAAGGCCAAAATAGTTAAATATTTAAGCCAAATATCTTTCTTAATTTGAAACTAAAAACGATTAATTTTCAACAAAATACACTGGGACCTGGATTTGAGCACGGTTCCGATTCATTTCCGTGCACAACGGAAACCGCCGCGTGGTATCAGTTCTCGGAACACACAAATCCAATTTACTGAAATCCGGGTTCCAGTGTAGATACATTTCAAGAAGATTAATTTTCTACCAAAAAGGTGAACTTACAACAAAATAAATAAACTTTCAACCAAATTGTTGAATTTTCAACTAAAAGCTATCAATTTTCAACCAAAAATAGAACAGTTCATTAGTTTTTAAGAAATTAGTTCAACTTTCAATCAGATAGTCAAATTTTCAATTAAGAAGATTAATTTCTACCAAGAAAGATGAATTTGTAACAAAATATATCGATTTTCTATCAAATTGTTGAATTTTCAAGTAAAAATGATCAATCTTCAACCAATAATTTTATTAATTCAGTTGTTGTTTATTTAAGCATTAAAATAAAAAAGGGGAAGTTTCTTGAAGACAGGGGGAAAATAGGATTTTTTTTAAAAGGTGTAAAGTTGCTTTACTCGTAAAATAAAATCACACATTTTCATTTTTGCAAGCGTTTCAAAACATTGTTATTCACATTTATATATTCCGTACACTACTATTATCCCGTGGTTCCAGGTGTGAGGTCACATTTTGCGCCCCCCCCCCCACCTCCTGGCAGTTTGACGTTGTTTTTGGACGGTTCCTATGAGAACTTCTTAAAAAAAAGGAGCTGGCTCAAATTTATCAATTTAAATTTACTTTTTTTTTCAAATATAGAATCAGGGTCTTCTGATTTATCACAGGAAGATAAGAACTCCTACCTAGATTTAATAAGTCCATAATTGGTCATGGTACGAGTGAGATCACTGTAAAATTGTTTGAGGCCCGGCACGTAGGTGAGAGATCCGTTAAGAAGATCCCGACCAATGGAATCGTGTCGGATGTAGCTTACATAATTTTCATCTCCGAGGGTTCCTCGACCAAAGTAATTGATTCCATAAACCGAAGCTATCCCAAGGCTCTCGATGCTGCGTAACAAATTCTTAAATGCGATGAGATACCTGAAAGAAATTTTCGCTGAAAAATGTCTCCTAGAATGAATTACAAACTATCAAAAAAATTTAATTTTAGTTCATTTAATTAAGTCTTATTGTGATAAGCTAATAAACTCTCTCAATTCAGTAGGTATTTATAGATCAATTTCTATCATGCTCAAGGGTTTATTCTCTTTTTTTTTTTGTTAGGTGCACGTACTAGACACTGCGACCTTTTGAGCGTAAGCTTTTCAGATGAGTGGACACTCCATTCCCTTCATATTGCCTCTCCCTTTTGTAGATGAATCTTATATTGAATTTTCTTTTTAATTTTTAAAGCAAGAATTTCTAAAAATATATTTTCACTTCTTTTAACTCAGGAATTAAAAATAGGTGTAATATATTAATAAATGTATATGGATAAGAAATTAATTACCTCCAGACACCGCTATTATCAGTCTCTTTTATTTGATTGGTTAAGTGATCCAACATTGCTGCGTTTACACTCGTGTACCAAGCCATCACTTCCGCTATACTTTTTTCCTCTGAACTTATCCTTCTTCTAAAATAAAAGAATATTTTCAAATGACCTCGCACCAAATGTACAGAAAATGGCTTTTTGTCAAATTGTCTAATCATATATTGTTTTTGTAATTTCGAACACACAGATCAATAATTCAAAAGAAGATTATAAGAAAAATAGACAGTTTCCACTCGAATAATTGCCAAACTTTCAATTTTTATAAGCACTTCACTAGAAAAATTCGTCTATTATTGAAATGTTATTCTCTTAAAAACTTTTTGTTAGATTTGGCTAAATACCTCACATTTTGTCGATTTGACCCACTTAAACCAAAGTTTTACACCCACAGGCTTGACAGATTCCCTGCTTTGTGTATGCAGAATGTTTGGGTTTTTAATATCTCCTAAAGATTCAAGCAAGAAAACCAACAGTTTCAAGCAACCAAAACCAAAGGAGATTTTTTCATCAAACCATTGCAGTGATAAATAACTTTAAAATACGTGCAGGAAGCGTCCCCTACCAGAAAAAATGTTTGAATTTATTTTAAGGGTGATTTTAACATCCGTTAAACATTTCAACAGGAAAATCGACATTAAAAAACCGCCAAATTTTTATTAATTTTTGTATTGGGGTTGGAATCAATCCACAATAATGTTTATGTGTTGCTTTAACATTCCTTAAATATTCAGACCAGGAAATCGATATTTACTTACAAGCAAAATCATAGGAGATTTTTTTATTATACTATTGGAATCGGAAAGCAATATCAAAATGAATGTGAGAAACATATCCTAGCATTCAAATTATTTTAACGTTGGTTTTAACATCCCCTTAACATTCAAGCAAGGAAATCGACACTTTCGAACAACCAAATTCACAGGAGATTTGTTACATTCTCATTCTAATGAGAAGGTATTGGTTTTATGTAAAATTTTATATAGTCGGTTTTCATCAAATCTCCACGTTTTGAGACCCCCTGAGCTAGAAAAAACGATTTTTACCCAGGTGTCTGTCTGTAGTCTGTCTGTAGTCTGTAGTCTGTCTGTCTGTCTGTCTGTCTGTCAGTCGGTCTGTCTGTCTGTAGCCACGATAACTTTCGAAAAAATTATCAGATTTGATTGAGCTTTGGCACATTTTTTATGGCCTACAAAGAAAGAACAAGTTCGTTAACCAGCTATTTTGAATGAAAATTCAAAAAGTGAGCACATTTTGAAAACTTTTGAGACCACTTTTTTTGAAGATTTGAAAATTCTATGTACGGTTATTAGTAGTACGCAAAATGATGAACAAAATATTCTAATGACTTTTCGTGATAAAAAAAATTACTGGAGTTATAGCATTTTCAAAATTCCAAAAAACAAACGAAAATGAACATTTTAAGCCGAAAAACGCACGATTTGAAAAAAAGTAAAGAGGAGAAAAACGTTGTTTCTTGAACACCCTATAATATTTTCATAACAACTTTTTGAATTTTGTGAAAAATAAAAAATTCAAATTTTGATCGCACAAAAAAATAATGAAAAATCAAAAATTCCATTTTGCTGTGAAACTATGCAAGATACGAGAAAAGATCATTCCACTAAAATTGTGCACCTAAAAAAGATCTACAAATTTCTTATCATTCACTTTTTGATATGACGCGTAGTTTTTGTTTTATTCGTAAAAAACAGCATTGAAAATAGAAAAATCAAATTTTTAGACGAATAACACAAGCTACGAAAAAAATGACAGGAACAAAATTTGTTCATCCAAGGAAGAGGTACAAATTTGTTGTGAATCATGTTTCGATAGGATGCGTAGTTTTTGTTTTATTCGTGAAAATAACATTGACAGTGAAAAAATCAAATTTTTGAAAAAACAATGCAAGGTACGAAAACAGATAAATGAACAAAAATTGTGCATTCAAAAAAGATTTACAAACTTGTAATCAATTTTGGTTGTAAGAATATATTCAAAATTAACTTTTTGGAAAACGGCACAAGCTAAAATAAAATTTTAACTAATAAAATTTGTCGCCTAAATTATATCATTATTTTTCATTTCAAATCAAATACAAATTTAGTAATTTGTATATGAAGAACGTATAACACGAAACACAAAGTGCGCGCTCAGTGTATTTACCAAATCGCACGCCGTAAGTGCGTTCAAACTTTTTTGTTTCTATCATACGGTGCACAGAACCGAGCGTGGAACGCAAGGTTCAAATGATTTTCAAATCAAATATCGAGCGCGAGGCGCGAGTGTCTGGATGAGAATGTGTACCTTAAGGTCGATAGAACCTTGAGTAAATAAAGTTCCTTTTCAGTCTAAAATAAAAACAAATTTAACAATCACTTAATATGTAGAGGTTTTGATAATTTTATAATATTTGCAAACAAACTTTTTCTTTTCATTGAATTCGAACACGAAGTTCAAAAATCTAAAGGAACCGAGCGTAAAGCGCGATGTAGATACGCCCGAGCGCGTAGCGCGAGGTGAATACATAATCGAGCGTGAAGCGCGAGACCCAACAGTCGCGCGCCATAGGCGCGCTCAAACTTGCGAGCGAAGCGAGCCGCGCGCGATGAGAATGTGCCCGCGAAACGGGCAGATTTTTTATTATACTATTGGTATCGGAAATTACTTTACATTAAACGTGGAAAACATACCCTAGCAGCGAAAGTAGTTGAAATTATTTCAAGGGTCGTTTCAACATCCCCTAAATATTCAAACAGGTAAGTCGACTTTTACTAACAAATACAATCACAGGCATTTTATTGATTATACTATATTGGGTTCGAAAATTAATTTTGAAAATAGAACCGCCGAAAAAAATCTAAGGGCATTTTTCAATTAGGGCCATATTTAACCGTATCTAACGTTAAAACAATCCTTAAAAGAAACTCAACTACTTTATCTGCCAAGATATGTATCTCACATTTATTGTAAATTGACTTCCAACACCAATAGTATAATGAAAACAACTTACGTGTTTTTTTGGGGGAAATGTCGATTTTCATTTTTTAATGTTTGAGGGACGTTAGAACAACCCTCAAAATAAATTCGAACACTTTTTCTGGTAGGGGACGCTTCCTGTGCTTATTTGAAAGTTATTTCACCCTGATAGTTTAATGAAAAAATCTCCCTTGGTTTTGGTTTCTAGGATATGTCGGTTTCCTTGCTTAAATGTTTAGAGGATGTAAAAGCAACCTCCAAACATCCTGCATACACAAAATCTACAAAATGTGAGGTATTTAGCCAAATCTAACAAAAAGCTTTTGAACAGGATAAAATTTCAATAATACACGATTATTTCTATTGAAATACATGCAAGAATTGAAAGCTTGGCAATAATTTAAGTAAACTCTGTCTATTTTTCTTATAATTTTCTATTGAATTATTGATCTGCACGTTCGAGATTACAAAAAAAAAAGATAATTATGCGTTTTGACAAAAAGTCATTTTCTATAAATTTGGTACGTGGTCTTTTAATACAAAAATATTTTATTTTTGTTCAGCAAGCAAAATTTGGAAAGTGGGATAGAAATAATAATTCCTACTGTTTACAGTTGGATCGCGAAAGAATTATCATTATAAATTCAATTCTTATTAGATTTTGAGAGAAAACTTGATTAATTTTGAAAATAAAATGTATTGAAAACGAAATTATAGAATGTCCTTTTATATTTTTAATCAAATTACATAGTTAATTGAAGAGAAACCGTTTACTGAAGACTGAAGAGGGTTGCATACAAAATTACATTATCGACTAAATCCATACGTGACGATATAATAACATGTGACGACAATAAGCTTATGACGAAATTATTAACGTAACTACCTATCAAAGGTAATAGGGGTTGATGTCTAAAAATATTGTTGGATGGTCCAAATGTGCGATCGAGCGCTCATGTGTGACAACCTGTCAAGCCTGGAAATGTGCACGCTTTCATATACATTATATTCAACATATACACCAACACATTGCTTATAAATGTTCCGAGAATGTGTTTAATGTGCGACGTATCATCATGGTGTTCCTTTGAGCGAGTTTATTACGCCCCGTTGTGTACTCGTATACGAAACGATCAATTTCGACCATTTACGTTTTAAAGATCCACTCTGTCGTTTACATCAGTTTCCGTTTTCCCCTAATGAAATAAGCTGACCAATGCCAATCCAAATCAGACAGAGAGGTCCAATAGGGTGGTCCAGAAAAATGCTTTTTTTTAAGTGAAAACGCTCCTCGGTTTTTTCAAAATATAAGTCAAATAATGAAGTTTGACCCCTAGAAGAACTCGATTGGATGATTCTAAGTGCTGCCTCAAACATGTTTAAGTTAAAAACATCAAAAAGTAAAAAAATCACCTTCATCATTTAAAGAATTTTTTGTATTCGTAACAACAAGGGTTGTTACAAACAACATCTGATGGAAATATAAGAAAAAAATGGCATTTTTTAAAAATTTTTGATGCCTGTAGGCTAAAAAAATGATTAAAATTTCCACATTTTTTAAAATGCAAAGAAAATTAGAGCAAAAATCTTTATTTTTGATATTTTTACTAAAAAATCGATATTTTCTGCCCCTTACAGGTAGCAAAAAATGTGTAAAATTTTCGTAACTATATATTTAAGTTCTAGTGGATATTCAAGAAGTTTCATGCAAAAATCAGGTTAATCAATAAAACCATTATCTCATTATCACCATTATAAATTCAGAAAAATGCTTTTCCTAGCGCCAAAAGCTGTTCTTCTGGGGACATATCTCACATGCGGCAAGTCTCTCTGCAGCAAGTCACACCTGCGGCATGTCACATCTGCGGCATGTCACATTTGCGGCATGTCACAACTGTGGCATGTCAAAACTGTGGCATCTCTATCTAGCAGCTTCTCTCCAGCGCGGCATTTCTCACAGTGAAATTGACATTTTTGCGGCATCTCTCATCGCACCCCTGTGACTGGCCAAAGAAATAATGTTGGTCAAACCCCTACCCCTTTTCCAACGTCTCGTGGGGGCGGGAAGGCACCCCTGTGACTAGCCATAGGAATAATGTTGGTCGAACCCCTACCCCTTTTCTAACGTCTTGTGGGGGGGAGGCACCCCTGTGACTGGCCACAGTAATAATATTGGTCGAATCCCTTCCCACTGGTGAGAGATGCCGCAAGGTAGAGATTCCGCAGATGAGACATGCCGCAGATGTGACATGTCGTAGTTGTGACATGCCGCAGATGAGACATGCCGCAGATGTGACATGTCGTAGTTGTGACACGCCGCAGGTCTTACTTGCCGCAGAGAGACTTGCCGCATGTGATATAATATGAACCCTGTGTTTCTTCAAACAAGCTTATTGCATCTAGAAATTTTTAAAGTAAAAACTACTTCTCAGGTTTACATCTACAACTTTTGTTGATATCTCATAATTGTAAAGTGAATAACAATGGGAATACGCTAGGAAAATTATTGTAAACCAGAGTCATATGATTTGAGTATTTCATATAACTTACATAATTGCTTAATTATCAAGTATGTTAAATGCATGAGAATATTATTATATTACTAATTACTTTTGGAACTATAACGGAAAAAACTGTGAAATCACCTTGTAGTTGGTGTGGGGGGGGGGGGGGGGAGCGTGTTAGACAAGTAGATCAAACGGTTCTCAGCCTGCATGTGTATGCATGGATTTGCATGAAAGGATCCCTATAAACGAGATCTCCTGGCATGTATGATTGTAGTATGGTGAAGGGTGAAAGAGCCTAGTCAACGACCCCCCTAGAAAAAGCATTTTTTCCTGTGAAGATGGAAATTACCGAAGTAGCTTTAGAACATACTTTGGAATCTATAAGTGGGGAATCATCTGAGAGTAACCCTGGCGATACTAATACCGGGGTTTCAGACCAAACGTAAAAACCACGACAAACTAGATTATCGGAAGCTGCTAGGAAGAGGTTGAGACGCTAATTGTTAAATCAATCGGACGCAATAACTAGCCACGCGTGGACTAAAAAGATGGGCCATTCTGATAGCCGCTACGAAAATGAGACTTTTATCGTCATCTGTTCGAACACAATGTCCCGAACTTGGCTCATTGAAGCTGTTGGCGGATTACAACTTTGGGTGGAAAGCTAAGATCAAAGTGATCGACAGCCAAGATCTCCCAAGGCCAATAAACTTGCTGTCTTGGATTCCTAATATATCCATGAAACCAACAACAGTACTTAAAAGGATAGCAATCCAAAACCCAACCATGAAAACGGGAGGATGAAAGGTTATCGATGTCAAGGCGAGTAGACAAGCAACCCAAATTGCGATAACTGCAGAGCCAGGAGTGGTCGAAAGTCTCAAGAAGATCGATTACAGGCCTCACTATGGATTGGAGAGGATCAATATGAAGATCCTCTCAAAAACCAAAGTTACAACCGTAAACAGAGCTCCGGATTTGTCTTCGGAAAAGGTGGAGGAGACAACTGGAAATTACAATGGACACTAGATTTCCCCCTTCCATTCTGGATTTTGTCCAGATAAACCTTGATCACGCTGAAGGAACGGATCAGTCATTTATGATGGTTCCGCAGAAACACCTAGAGCAGCACGTTATGTCGGAGACGATATTAATTTTATTGGATTACCAAGGTTCTTTTCTAGAGACTGGGCGGCAATAAAGATTGAGCACCATTTAGGGGGCAGGCGCCAACCTATGGAGATTTTCTCAGCGTACCTACCATTTGACTCCCAGGAACCACCATTTGAGTAATGGCGAAATCTGGTGGACTACTGCTGCATTAAAGGATGACCATTGCTCATCGGATGTGATGATAAAACACATAATTTGACTTGGGGTAGTAAGGACACCAACCACATGGGTGAGTATTTATTTACTTGCGGTTTACCTGAGGTTCGAAGGTATAGGAAACCTATATGAAGTCCTAGCAACTGACTGGGATGCTTATATGGAGGATCTCAACAGTTTGCTGGATGCTGTACTGGGGAGAATTAAGTCTATCGAACGAATAGAATCTACTATCGACATCCTACAAAAGATAGGAACAAAGCGTTTGAGGACAATTGTCCTTTTCGCATTAATAAAACAGACAGCGATACACCCCTGATGGAATCCTAGACTGGAGGACCTAAAAAAGTACACTCGACGCCTTTTCAACAGGGCTAAAAAGAATGGGAATTGGAACTCGTACAGGGCAACCTTAACAGGATATAATAATGAGATACAAAATAAGGACTCATGGATGGTGCATTGTCAGGGAATGGAGAATTTACTTGACACTGCTAGACCTCAGAGAACCTTGACTCATCATGCCAACTTAAGGCATTAATATCGCGTTTGGGTCAAATGGCTGAGACGATTAATAAAATCCTTGAGCACCTAATGAGAGTACAGTTTTCGTGCCCGCAGTTGGATTACACGGATAAGGGGGCGGCCCATTAGTCATACCCCTCAGGAGGACCAACTTTCAGAGCCAGAATGGAAGATTGGAAAATAGCCAGTTGTATTTTTACTCATTCAAAAATTAGTTGGGTACTTAAACAATACAAACTATTTAAAGCTGCAGGAGATGATAAAATATTCCCTGCGTTAATTCAAGAAGGATTTCAATCCTTTGTGGGTACATTATGCGGCATCTTTCGGGCATGCTTAGCGATGGTATACACCCGGTAGCATGGAGGAAGGTTAAGGCAATCTTCATTCCAAAGCCGGGTAAGGATACCTACTATAAGGCCAAATCCTTTAGACCCGATCAGCTTAACCTCGCTCATGCTGAAAACACTAAAAAAATTAGTGGACCCTTACTTAATAGAAGAAATCCTAACGGAAAAACCTCTCGATAGGAATCAATTTGCCTCTTAAAAAGGCAGATCTACCATAGACGCTCTCTATGCGTTTACCTCTCGTATTAGTAATACAATGCGGAAAGGTGAAGTAGCAATTGCAGCGTTTTTAGACATAGAGGGAGCATATAGTAACACCCAAATTGAATCCCTATACGGTTCTGCTGAAACACACGGAGTTAGTGACACGGTAAAGACGTGGATACACTCCATGTTGAAAAGCAGAACGGTGCATACTTCGCTGCATGGTAATGAAGTGAAGGCCAAAGTTTCAAGAGGATACTCACAGGAAGGAGTTCTTTCATCCAGTGGCGCACATTGAAATTTCGGCTGGAGGAGCGAACCTCCTTCCTTCACGGGACCACCCACCCACCCTTCCAGGAAAAAACCACAAATCACAATTTGATGAGCAAAACGGAAGATTTTTAACAACAAAGGGCTTTCGTTGGAAAACAAATTACTGGCCTTCACGATTTTAATGGGTACATCTTGTTCCTGGACTTGATACTAAAAGCGTCACAGCAATGGTCTATGTGCTTATTTATGTTATGACTATTCTTATTCAGTGAGAAACCAGTGATGCCAAAACTTAACATTGAGAACATTTTAAATCATTCGGTACATTGTTTGTGTAGTAGCGTTTATTCTTATTATTCTACACTTTTTTAGCTCTAAAACTCAAACTCTAATCTGCTCCTTTTTTTGAATCCACCGGACCCCCACCCACCCCCAAGACGTCGGACCACCACCTACCCCCCAGACTAGGGGGAGCCGCCGCTCCCTCTGCTCCCGTCGAATGGGCGCCACTGCTTTCATCCACTCAGTGGGCGCTTGTCATTGATACCTGATTCGTGTTTCAAACGAATCGGGTTTTTACTCTCAAGGCTATGTAGATGACCTGCTGGCGATCCTAGTAACAGGGAAGCATGGAGACGGAACTCATGCAGTTTACCAGAAGAGGGAAGCTTTTTGACCTTAGAAATCTTAAGTTCTACGGTAGGGAAGTAAAATTTTTAAAATTAGCGAAGTATTCAGGAGTAATATTTAATCCTAAATTCACATCAAAACTCCATGTTGACGTAATGGTAAAAAAAAGCTAAGATGGCTTTTTGGCCCTGTAGATGCTCAATAGGGAAAATCTGGGGCTTAAAACCCAGGACTACTTACTGGTTATATACGCCTATTTTTCTGAAATTATTGAAAGTAAATGTTCTCAAAACTACCGCTTTAAAAATGCTTCTTTTTAGAGAGAGATATGGTATTGTGAAGGGGAGAGTTGGCTTTGGTGGCGCAGTGGCGAAAAAGCACCTGTTTTGTACAAAAATCGCTCAACAGTACAATTCTCAACAGATTTTGATGTTTTTTTTTAGAAATGACCGTAAGTCTTCCAGGTATCACGTGTGACCGCGGATATTTCACTCTGAATAAACCAAAATTTGTTATTTAAGAACAAAGTTTAAAGTTTTTTTGTCTTAATTTTCATTGATACGATTTTTTTGAAGACATTCAAATTCATTTAAACAGGTCGTAAATGAATGTAATTATGTAGCGCTCTGACTTTAGCAATACCCAGTAACCCGAATATTCGGGCGAGTAACTGAGGGCACAAGTATTAAAGGAATATAATGAAACAAAAGGTAACATGATCACAAATGTCAGATATCCCGTCATTCAATCCAACGGAGAACTTTAAAAGACTCTTTTGATTTATTTTTGGATTCAAAAAAAAAAAAATATTATATATTATAATAAAATAATTTTGCTCCAACGATCATTTGATTCTCGAGATCCTAATGATCTGTCCATTCGGATCACCTTGATCATCTTTTTTGGGTCATTCGTCAGACTAAATAAAATGGCCGCCAATTTTTTGCGCCGATATCACAATGACATAACCTAAAAACTGTATCTAACCACACGCAAGTGACAATTACACTTAACAGGTGATATTTTCTAATATCAGAATTCGTTAATTTTTTAACTTTTCAAGTACACTGCACGATCAGAAACCATAAAAAGCTCGCATATGAGCTAAAGTACTCTAAGAACGTCAGCCATCTTGGTTTGCTTTGATACATGATCCCGCATAAGATCATTATGATATCAAAAGTCGATCATTCATTCCGGCCGATCAAAATGCTCTTGATTTCGGTCTCGTTTTTGTTGCACATCAAAATTATATTGATTTCGGTATAATTTTGAACATTTTTTTTTACTGTGTTAATTTCTTCGAAAACAATTCTTCGCGAAATTTCTCCTCGAATAAAGTACGTAAGCGTAGTTTATTACTTTCTCATACATTTTCCAAAGTTTCAGCCCGATATTTTATTAACAAAAAATAGTTCTTAGATTTAAAAAAAATTCGGAAAATTTAAAAAGTGAGGTCGGTAATGTAGGTATTTATGTCTGTCATATGCCCAAAAATAGCCATTAAAATGAATGGAAACCATTATATTCACAAAGAGCACGAAGTAGTCTTTTTGCAACCTCTGGATGATTCTTTGCGACTTTATTCATCTCCCAAATAGGTTTAAAATCAGCATGAACAGACTCCGTTGACTGTTCGCTGTAGAAACCTAGACCTTTTTGCATTTTGTCCTAAAAATCGGACACAGGAAAAAAAACTACATGAACTTTAGGTGTTATTGGTATATTAATCGTAATATAGCTCTTTTTACATGCTGCAATCTTCGTTTTGAAGCTAGGCTCCAGATTTTTACCAAAGCAGGCATCGACAACGTCTCTAAATTCTTCAAATACCATTACATTTTTCACTCATCCCACATTATGACTTCTTGAACGCAGTAAATCGAGTTTCTCCAAAAGTTTTTTGCAAAAATTTCCCTTAAAAATTGAACTATCGTGGCGTATATCACGAGTTCATAGCACGTTTCTGCCCACTGAAGTGCATCTTATTGTTATAATTCATTTAATAAATGTTTATATAAAGTTTTCACAACACCAATGTTGAGGAATGATGCCGAGAAATTGTTTCTCATGAGGCGTCAAAAAAAGAGAACTATGGATGCAATTCTTGTAAAATTTTGCATCTGCTTTTTCAGCTCCTGTTAAAGACCATTGGTTATAATTTTCTAACGTATTTTCTATTGTTCTGTACGTATCACGGGCATTCAAATTATTTTTATTGGCGCAGCACCAAGTACAAAGGTAGTTACTGCTATGCGACATTATTCCAAAAAAAATATTAGCCAGTTTAAGATCGGTTGCGATAGTTCCCTCAAAGTTGTTGATCTCTAATGCAGACCAGAGTTACCCTCGGCTTCAGGATCCCGCGGTTTAGGAATTCCTAGAACTGCTGACCCACGCAATTTCTTAGCTCACATGGTCGAGGAAAGGTTGTCAATCATGCGTCACCACCAGTAGCGGCGCGATAATGGCGGGCAGTACACTCAGCGGATAAGTGCGTCAGATGTCAGGACATTCGTCAGTTTGTTTTCAATGTTTAGCGAGGTGTTTCGATTTCGGTTGTAGTTACGATTTGTAAAAATTCAGAAGGAAAATAAGAGACAGCGTTTTTTGCTCAGAAAGAAATGTGAGCTTCTAGGTGAATTGAAAGCAGGAAACTCGAAACAAGACATTTTACAGAAATATGGTATCTCTGACCTTATGTGTAGGAAAGTGTTAGTTCGCGAAGCTAAGTGGAAAAATAAGGTTAAAAATTATGAATACCGGAACAAAAAATTGTCAAAAACAAGTGATAATATGGTTTTGGAGGCTGCTCTGATAGAATGGTTTAAGAGAGCGAGAAATTCGAAGTAAACAATGTAGACTTTCGCAAGTGGCAAGAACAGTTCAAATTGTTATGTGAACTGTACAGTTTGGATGACAACCACGCTCGTTTGATGCTGGGAGCCAAACATAAGGTAAAGACGTTGCTGTGGTTCCATTCCACGCCAGAATACGTGGGAATGACAGTCGATCTCCTTCTTACCGAATTGGCTTCCATGTTTGATCATCGTCCAAGCAGGATGGCACTTCGCAGAAAATCTGAAGAAAGAACGTGGAAAAATACCGAAACGTTCAGTGATTATTTTCACGAAAAACTTCTGCTAGCAAATGCGGTCCCAGTGGATGAGGACGAACTAATTGACTATTTAATCGATGGGATTCCAGATAGACGAACTAGAAATCAGGCTAGAATTCAACGTTTCAAGGGGGAAAAAGATATTGTTGGAAGCTTTCGAGAAAATTACTCTGAAGACTGATAAGAAGTCTCCGGGAATATCTAAATCTGAAACTTTTTCAGACTCCAATAATAAGACAAATCGTGATGATTCAAAATCCAAGTCCGGTGAAGCTTCGAAATCTCGATCAAGCGAAAGTCACTCTTCTACTCGGTGCTTCAACTGTAATAAATTTGGACAGTTGGAACCAGATTGTAAAATGCCAAAGCGAGAGAAAGGAGCCTGTTTTAAACGCTTCAAGACTGGAAAGTAATTCAAGGATGTCATCTACAAGGTTATCTTCGGGAAGAGAAAATGCAGTTTGACTTTGGATACTCTTCTCGACACAGGAAGACCCATCAGCTTCATCAAGAAATCGCTCGTACCTGCTGTAGTGCTTAGCTCTAATGCCATTAGGGGAGTCAATACGCAGGTATTAACGAAAGCGGATTTCAATACTACGGATTTTAATGATTGAAATTGATAGCGATTTTGAGAAAATTACTCAGTCTCTTGAAATAAATCCTGAAATGGATTATAAAAGTCAAGCACGGTTGCGAGAATTATTTACATGCGAATATTTAACTCTGAATAAAATTACTCTTCGATATAATTATCCTCTTTCGAATATCGAGGATCAGATCAAAAAATTGCGCGAAAAGAAGTTTTACACTTCATTAGATCTTAAAGACGGATTCCGCCATATTAAGGTTACAGAAGATTCGATTCCTTTTACGGTATTTACATCACCTTTTGGCACTTTAGAATATATAGGTACACCGTTTGGGCTAAGAACGGGGCCTCCAAACTTTCAGCGATTCATTAATACCGTTTTTGCCGATCTGATTAGAACAGATAACGTGCTCGCTTATCTCGATGATATTTTGATAGCAACCGAGACTTTGGAGCAGCACTTTGAAGCATTAGAACAAGTATTTCGATTAATAGCTGCTAATAAGTTGGAACTGAGATTGGATAAGTGCAAGTTCCTTCAGACCAAAATTGAATATCATGGTTATTGTATGACAGAAAAGGGTATAAGTCCAACAAATCGAGGAATAGAATCCGTTTTGTACTATCCTCAACCTAAGAATACACGGGAACTTCAGGGTTTTCTTAGTCTATGTTCTTATTCTAGAAAATATATCGAAGGATATTCAGTTTTTGCTAAGCCGCTTTATGATTTATCAAAAAACGATTCCGTATTCAAGTTTGGAAGTGAAGAATTGCACAATTGCACATATCTAAATCGCGAAAACAAGAAATGGTAGAAGCACCTGTGTAATACATTTACAATCCGCGAAGTGAAACTGAATTGCATTGTAATGCAAGCAAATTAGGATTCGGTGCTGTGTTGCTCTAAAGGCAATCGGATAATAGTTTTCATCCGGTTTTTTATTTCTCAAAGAGAACCACAGAAGTCGAGGGCATGTATCACAGTTTCGAGCTCGAAACATTAGGCATTGTCTATGCTCTTCGACGTTTTCGTTATCTATTTGCTGGACATGCACTTTAAGATTATTACAGACTGTAACTCGTTAAAATTAACGCTAGATTAAAAGGATATTAATCCGTGAATTGCACGATAGTTCCAAGAATTGGAAATTTATGGAAAAACTGTTGAACACAGAGCTGAAGAGAAAATAAAGCATGTAGTGGCTCTCAGTAGCATACATTCGGTAATGGCATAGTAAAAAGAAACTAACTGAGGCGAATTGAGATGAATTCACTAAAGCCTCCGTGAATCTCGCTTTGCGACAATCTCGAATTGGAACAGGTCCTGAATTCTTGTAAATTCGGAAATGAGTAATTTAATCTTGAAATCTGCTATTCGCCCGAATTCGGCGAACAATTTTTAGGGGTCCTAGTTCATTTGAATGTGTCAGCACAATTTAATTTCGGTGTCAGCCAATTCATTTTAATTCGGGAGATTTAAAGTCAAGCTTTAATTAGGCTGAATTCGTCAGTGCGAATACAGTTACACGCTGGCCTATTCAACCGAATTCGTAAGCTATAACCAACGCGCTAGGCATAAAGGATCCGTTGTATGTAAATAAATATCAATGAGTCCCGTAACTCAGTGGTCGCCATCTGGACTTATACACTTGGGATCGCTGGTTTGAGTCTCGAGGCATGCAATTTTTAATAATTTTTTGCGAAATGACCTTGACCACTAATTAAAACGAATTGAAACGCATTCAATTCCAGCTGGCTCAATTCGTTTAAACGAATCAGAAAGCGGAATTCGGGCGAATTAAAAAATGTTAATTCGCCGCGATTCGCTCCAATCAGTTTCTTTTTACTGGGTGTAATCAAGGGAAACAGCTTCGAAGTGAATTTAGTTATCAGCCAAAACTGCGATCCAAAAATATGTGAATTGCGTACTAAACTCTAAAATGCGGAAGATCGTTTGTATGAGATGCGAAACAGTATAGATTACCGAGAGCATGACGAGAAAATATTGTTTTTCGTACCTGAGAAAATGGAAAATCACATTATGCGAAACACGAGTTAAGGCATTTAGGCTGCGAAGAAGCCGTTTAAGCGATTCTAAGAAATTATTGGTTCTCCGGATTACGATATAAAATTAAGTTGTACATCGCAAACTGTTTAAAGTGCATTACTTTTTCTCCAACCACAGGGAAGAGGCAAGGTTTCATCCTATAATAAAGGGAAACCTTCAGTTTTTGACTTATCACATCGACCATTTTGTTCAAATCGACAAACAGTATTCTCCAAAACAACATGTTCTGTTAGTAATAAATGGGTTTACGAAATTCACAAAATTGTATCCTGTTAAGTTTACGGACTCAAAAGAAATGATAATCTGTCTAGCTGAACACTTCCGACATTACAGCAGACCGCAAACCATCGTAAACGACAGAGGTACCTGCTTTACATCAGAGGAATTTGAATCCTTTATGCGTGAATGCAATATTGAACATGTAGAGGTCGTCACAGCATCTCCGGAAGCCAAGTAGACTACTTTTTGGCGTGAATTAGAAAGGCAAAATTGTTGATGCACTTGGTGATTATTTAGAACAAGCTAGGTCCGAAGAAGAAATTCGCGATTTAGAACAACTTAGATTAAAAGCGAAGAATAAAATCGAAAATCTTCAGAAATATTACAAAACTGATTTTGAAGAAAAATGAGAAGACTCCTATAAAGTATAATTACAAAGAAGGAGATTATGTTGTAATAATTAACTGCGATTTAACTCCCGGCGCTCCTAAGAACCTAATTCCTCGTTGGAAAGGTCCCTACGAAATTTTAAAAATGTTAATGTATGATCGATATCTATTAAAAAACATTGGAAACTTTCAGGTCACACAGAGACCTTACACCGGGACCTGGGAGGCATGTCATTTGAAACCTTGGTGTCCCAGCTAATCTTATTATTATGTATATCCTCGAATTCGTTATGATTTTATCGTTGTATTTAATTCGAGGACGAACTATTGCCAGGATGGCCGAACTGTGAGCTTATATTTGAATTTGACCATACTATTGGCCGTGAGTGTTGTGCCCTCTGGACAGAAGAGCCAGAGATAGTTAAGAGAGTCAGTCTCACTTTAGCCGTACTATTAAACACACCACGAACCGTTTAACTTTACAAATAAATATACATTAAAATAATATCAGTGTGTTTTATTGTATTACTAGCCTCCCCTCAAAGTTAAAAAATTAAAAAGTCAACAATTGAAAAGTCATAAATTAGATGTGATTATCACAGTCACCTGCCGTGTACGCGGGATGGCCTTAGAAGGCAATTTTAGCCGCTATCGTTCTTCACGCCCAGAAAACTCCGGACGATGCGGCACGTGTTCAGCAATGCTTCCTTCTGAATTAGATGTAGCGAATTACGAGCTTCCAACTCATCCAAAATTTGTACGCACGAACGTTCCCAGTGGAGAAGATCACGACTGGGTGGATGGTAACCTTCTTCACCTTCCACACGGTCAGGATCTCCTGCTTCAGCTCCAAATATTTCTCGATCTTCTCAGTATATCGGAGCCTAATGTTACTGATTAGGGGAACGCTTATGTTCATTATTCTCACATGCTGAGCACGTTTATCTGACCAGAGGGCATTTGGACGATTGTGTTTGACTAGGTGGCTAGTCAAAATAGTCCTGTCCCAGTAAAGGAGATGGCGTTCGTTCTCCAGTACTTTAACTGGGCTATATTTGTAGTAAGGCTCAAATCTTTCTAGTTAGCCAGTGTTCAGGAAAATTGGTTGGTGAATGATCCCAGTAACATCATTATACCTGCGCGTGTATTCTTGCGAGGCAAGAATCGTGCAGCCATCACTGATGTGCTCGATGTTCTCATTGGGGTCTCCACAAAGGCGGCAGCTGTCAATCACTGTCGCGATACTAAGGATGCGTTTTTGGTAATTCCTCGTCTTGATTACCCTATCCTGAATGGCAATGACAAATCTTTCCGTCTCCAGAAAGAGTTCTCCACGCCCTAACCAGAGGTTTGTAGCATCACTATCCACGCAAGGAAGATCTAATGTTTGGGGGTGCTGTTTGTGCAGCCACTTACCACGCCATTGAGTAGCTAGCTGTTCGGCTTTGAGATGTTTGATGTTCTAGAAATACACAGATGCAAGTTTTGTGGGTATATACAGGTCAACTCCACAGATGTAGTCGTGGAGTGAGATGTTAGTTCTGTTTAGTAGATATTCGCGCATTTGCGTCACCTAAGAGCCACACAATCGACGAACATCCATGACCCCTCTGCCCCCAAGCTTGCGTGGCAGAACTATTTTCTCTACAGCTGTCATCTCATGATCCATTCGGTGCTCAGACATTCTCATCCGGAAGATTCTGTTGAGCCTCTCAAGGAAAGTCATGGACCAGGAGACCAAACCGAAGGAGTATGTTACGACAGGAATAGCATAGGTGTTAATTGCTTTTGTCATGTTCTTGGCTCTGAGACCGGACCCCGAACAAGACTAAGGCGACCCGAAAAAGCAATCTCAAGCACCTTTTCAATTGCAGAGTGGAGCAGAACCCTTGCTTGCAATATGCCAAGATACCTGTACGATTCTGAATCAGTCATCGTCTCAATCAGAGCGCGGTCGTCCACCATCTGCATTTGTCCAACCCCAGAGACATCCTGATGTCATAAGAGAACTGCAGCAAGATTTAAAGTAGGTTGTTTAGTTTCGACTCTGAGTCCAAAGGACGTGTTGTTAAGTGTCCAACTAAGCGGGTTCAATGCTAAAGAAAACCATAGTGCGCTGAATGAAACACCTTAGAAGATTCCTCGCTTAATGGGCAAGGACCGAGTATCCCTTATCACTTCACGACTAAAAGATTTAATCCTTGTGTACCATGTGTGCACAGCGTGATCTAGAAATTGGATGACGTGACGACAGATCTTATGTCTTAAGGACCATGCGACACAGCCACATGGCCAATCGTGATTTGGTCCTTGCAGCCACGGGAGCCTCGACAGGAACCTTTTTGTTCTTCGAGAGGACGTTTTCCTGCTCACAATATTTATAGACAAAGTCAGAAATGACAGCCGTGAGACACTTATAGAGGGTCGAGAGGCAAGTGATTTGTCGGTAATCACTAGGACTAGCAGCATCTTCCTTTTTGGGAATCATATACGTTACGCCCTCCGTCATAAAAGAAGACAAATGATTAGGATTTATCAAGATGTTTTGAAGGGCTCCAGCAAGGGCGGGGTACAGAACCTGCAGGCATTTGTACCAGAAGCTGTGCACCCCATCCACACCAGGCGCTTTCCAGTTCTTACCTCTGCTCGACCAATATCTGTTAATTTCCTCGGGCCTATGTGGTTCACAATGATTTTCAGTCTTGCTTTCGCCATTTGCAAATCCGCGATAGAAACGTTTTTCATCTGCCAAGAAAGTCTTATAGTCATTCCTTCTCGTGGTCGCTCTCTTAAATCGTCGCAGTCGCGCTGACAGGATCATGAGTCTCTGTTTAAGATAATCAATCACTTCGAACAGGTTCGTAGATGTTCCTGAACTGATGTTATGTGGGTGCAGGATCTCCTCCACATGACGCGTCACACTCTGAGACCGATTGCCCTTTCGAAATTGGTACAACCGTCCCAGTTTTGCTCTTATTTTACTAATCTCGCCTTGAAATCAAAACTTCTATGGAGTGTCTGACATTTTTCTTGGGGCGTAGTTGTTAGCAGTCCGCACTCTAAGATTTATGCTCATCATCCTGGTTTACACTCTCTCTGATTTTCAGCAGACCATTTCTCATACATGGTTCTTGATCTGCGAACTCTAGGATGGCATCAGTGAAGCACAACATGAGACGCAGACTTTCCTTATTGAGCTCTTCAATAAGTTGAACAGGAGCAGGGGCAGGTTCTGGCGGCTGCAGGTATAACGACTGTCGAACATGAGACAGTCGCCCCGCTACATCCCCCAAATCCGGCTCCTACTCCTTCATAGCGTCTTGTGTCACGGGCATATGAACCTCCTCTTCCACCGAAACTGCGGGGTGCGATGATCCTATTTCTTGCTGCAACTGTTTCTCGATGTTACTTATTTCGACCTCGGATATAAGGTGGCGCGGCCTAATGGATCCTAATCGATCAGCAAGATGTAGTTCGGTCACTCTATGGTCCAGCTCAGGATGAAGACGCACGAAGAGACGATGTTGTTCGCCCCTGTCTGGTCCCCCTCGTGCCATTGCCCGAAAGTGACATCTGATCACGTTTCCATTCATTTCCGAAGTCCACATAATCCTTTTTTGGCCTGCGCAGCCTGGAGTCGCAGGCTGAATGCAGTCTCAACATCAGGTCTTATTCGGTTGATGATTCTTCTAGGGAGGAGGTTATCGTCTATTATTTGATGCCTTCGTTGTTTAAGGTCGTCTTCAGTTACTATTTCGCAATCTGGGAAATTAGCTACAAATCTTCGGCGAGAGAAGATGTGGTCGCTCCCATCTCGTGTTCGAGTTGGCAGGGCATCAAGTACTCATCATGATGGGTTTGAAAAATGATGTGCTGCCGTGGAATTTCTGTATAATGGGTCGGCAGGGGGCTCCCAAAAGCTTACCATTTCTTGCCGATGTTCTAGCTGGACATTAGCCCTTTCGGGTATCCCGGTGAGATCCGCCTGTCCAACACGCAGCTCACTACTACCGACTTGCATGCTGCCCCCCCCCCCCCCGATAATCATTGGGAAGCGACCAACGACGATATAGATTCATTGACTTCTTCATGGTTTGTATGGGATTTTGGTGCTCCTCTATGTCCCTTCCCTCTCCGTTCTCTGTCTGTCTGGTATGGGAAAACCTGTCAGTAGCGATGGTACAGCCGACATGGCCGTCAAAGACATTAGAGGAAAGCTGAAGCCCTAGCGCGACGCCAATCAATTATTATTATTATTATTGCAAATTGGCAGGAACATCTAAGTCCCATAGCACTGAGGTTATCCAATGTAACCTATTTCAATGTACCCTTGAATCTAGTCGTCTGTGATGAGGCTGGTTTCCGCCATATAGGCGTTTATTGCCGCATAGGGTGCGTCTAGAAAAACATCTGGTTCACATAAATTATTTCCAAAATGCTTCACGCTGAGGCTTACAAGCACATCATAGACGCAGACAATTTGATATGCTTCTTTAAGCGGCAGTGGCCTGTGATCATTTCAACCACTATTTTAACCTGCTTTCTGTCCATGTTTAAATTGTTTTATAGATTTTTCCTAAACATGGTTATTTGACAAACATTTTAGAGTGTATCATACCTGTAGCCATCTTTCAATACCTCGCCTATTCCTCCAACAGCTTCGCAGTATGGTTCAGGTCCGTTCAGGGCTTTTGTCCAGGAATCCAGATCAAGTTGATCCAGTTTTCACGGGACACTTCGAGAAGCTCTTGTAGACAACTCCAGACTCAGCGTGTTATCAGAGTGCATGCAAAGGATTTCATCCCCCAAAAATACACTCTTTACTAAATCATGCAGGTCAAGAAAACAGTATTTCTATGACCCTCCCTTAGGTCATGTCTGTCAACCTCCACCGCAGTCCTCTGCCTAATTAAAAACTAAGATGGATTTCACTGCCGCCATTGGGGTTGTTCTCATTAATCCAGTAATACCCAGACAAAAGACCCTTTGTAAACTCTCCAGCTGTTTACTGGAACTAACCAAACTCATTCTTGGCACCAAGATCAATGAAGCATAAGTTATAATTGGTCGAATGATTACCGTATATAACCATTAAACTACCTTGGGTTTGTGTATCCAGGTTTTTCCAATTGCGCCCCTGCAAGCCCGAAAGGCTGCTTTGGACTTTTTACTACCGCATCAACGTGAAGTTTTCAGGTTAATTTGGGATCAAAAATGACGTTTTAATACTTAGCCGATGTGGAGAAGTCGACCTGCTTGCCATAGAACTTAGAGTTCACGAGATTAGGCAGTTTTCTGCGTCTCGTACAAAACAAAAGTACAGCTTTATCTGGGTTATCAGATAAGCCACGGTCGTTTCACCAATCCTCAACAATGTTGAGACATTTTGCACGAGTACGACTAAACTTCCCTCGTGTTTTCCTGTTACCCCTTTTTACCTTCGCTCTCACGTTGCAACCGTGAACAAAGATTGCACAATCCTATCACAAAGCGTAGAACGCATGTACCTATGACCAGTGGTACCTACACCATCCTCCTCAGCAGAATTGAATATAGGTTCCATAGGGTTGTTACTGAAGGCATCATCTATGTCCAGAAACACTGCTATCGCTATATCCCCTGTTCGGCCTGCTGTTTGAATTGTATACCATTAAGCCATTTCCCTTTCGGGGTAGGCGTGACACTACCCGATTCGGGTAGTGTTTCTAGGTTGATAACTTGTAGTAAATAACTACAAGTGTGGGCTCACCACACCCACGATGTGCCAACAGCACTCAGTTTTCTCGAATGGTCACCCATCCAAGTGCTAACCGCGCCCAACGCTGCTTAACTTCAGTGATCTGACGAGAACTGGTTTTTTCAGCGTGGTATGGCTGTTGGCATGCGGGAGGTAAATGCATGATGTGGGTTAATAGTGGATTTGCCTTCCTGTGAGGAAAACTGAATACTGTGAAGGGGTTTATCCGGCAGGATTTATTCCTTCATATGAAAATCGACTAACTTCTTTAATGTCTTCAACATTAAAGAAGTTAGGCTAATTGATCTGAATGATTTTGCCTCATAGTAGAAGTCTCTCCCCGGCTCTGATATAAAGATTGCTTCGACCTTCTTCTATGCCACAGGGGTATATCCCATAGCTATGCACGCCCTAAAAATGTAACACATTGGTCCCACCAGAATATCCAAACCTTCTTGAAGAAGCGCCGGAAATATACCGTCTTCCCCAACGGCCTTGAATGGGTCGGAACGCCGGACGACCCACCTAATTTTTGATTGTGTTACTATCTGGCTTGCCATCCTTAAGTCATCCCTATTGGACCTATGTTCTGGGCCATCATTTGGGTATGGTCTAATAACCTCTTGCTCTGACAAGTACCCAAGTTCGGAACCAGGGAAGTGCAACTTGCATGAGGTGTTCGAGGATTTCGCTAGCCGTTTCTGTCATGTCACCTGTTGGCAAAACCAATCCCCTCAGTTGACATAAAATTCTCTGGAGTTTCGCAGTATCAGGTACATTTTGAATGCCCTGACAATACACCCTCCATGAGTGTTTCCGCTCAAAATAGCAATTTATAACAACAAATATAATATTTGTTGTACTTAAACAATCATGGGTTTACATTCTAGAATGTGAACGTTTTCGTCCCAGTGCGCCCGCGGAAGCAGGGAAATTACAGCGTGACCGCGCAGGTTTAAATCTCGAAAAATGTTGATCTGAGCAAACGTGTTTTACACTGAAGTTGTCGATCTTTTTCTCTAAAATGAATGTTTTTTGAAGAAAAAAAAACGAAATAATGAATTTTTACACTACCGACAGAAAGTTTGGTTACATTTCCTTTGACCGTTTGAAAACTAATACTTTACTTCAAAGACGAATATCTGTTCAGAAACTGAAACTACGACTTTTTGTGTAAAATCATTTGAAAAATTAGAAAATTTCGTGTCGAATCAGCCTACGTTGAAATTATTTCAATGAACGAGTCAAATAATATTCAATTTCAAACCTAAACGTTTTTTAGGTAAATGAACATTTTGAAATCTTGAGTGTTTCTACAAAATTTTATGTAATTAAAAAAATATTATGTAATTGCTGAGTATTCGTACAAAATATTCATATGTGCAATATTAATATATGGTGAAACTTCGAATTCCTTTACATTCCATTGTAATTCTAATTGAATCTGAAGTTGCACCTTATGAACTAATGAAAGTTAACCACGAATCTTGGACTTTTAGCTCCCAAAAATTAATATTGCACGAGTAAATATTTTGTATGAATACTCAGCAATTACACTCAACTCTGGATTTAAGTAACTTGAGTTTGCGTTATATCTAGAATTTCAGTCCTCGGCATTTTGGGGTTGCGGGGACCGCGGGACCGAAAGAGAGGTGGTGTTCAGTCATGCGTGATAAACAGCAGCGTAGTGACAAAGTTAGCTGTGCGCGGTACGCCATGCCCGAAACCGTACTTAAATCCAGACTTCAGTGTACATAATATTTAATCGTGCTCCTCATTCAGATTTGAAGAATAGGATTTACTTTTGATTTAATGATTTTTTCAAATTTTTAGGAACGCTTTTCTAGATTTGGCAAAGAGTTCAACTCAAGATTTCAAAATGTTCATTTAGCTAAAAAAAATTTAAACTTTGAAACTAAATATTTTTTGAGTCGTTTGTTAAAATAATTTCAACGTAGACTGATGCGTCGCGTAATTTTCTACACTTTAAAATGATTCTACTTACAAAGTCGTAGATTCAGTTTCTGCACAGATATTCGTCTTCGAAGTGAAGTATGATTTTTTGTTATGAACATTTTTCAATCATTTTTGACAGATCGGTTAATAGGGAAAAAGGTCCAGGTCAAATTTATGGGGCATTTTAAAGAGACGATCTTTGAAAGAGATGAGGGGGAGTTGAAGAGGGTTGAGTTGAACTCACCCTACTTTCACTCACCCTTCTCCCCATTCCACGGTCCACCTTGAAAATTCCCCGTTGTCTTCGCTGCTCCAAATAGGTGCCTTTTTAATTCCTCCGATTATTATTGCTATTGTGATATTTAATTAAAATAAAATATTTAACATTTTTCCCTTCAATTCATTCTTTTGAAATCTTTAGTTTTCGAGATTTTGAGAATATTGCACAATTCTAGAATAATTTATAAATTTTAGAGCATTCTGAAACATTGTAGTAAAAGTGCAGCGAAATTTCTAAAATATTGGAGGATTATATAATAAATATAGGAACTTCTGGAAACATTAAAAAATTCTAGAGATGCAGTATATTTCAGAACTGCCAAGAAAATTTTAGAAATACGGATTAATCTAGAACATTCAGAAACTGAAATTTTCTAGGCTAATCTAGAAAAGTCGAGAAGTTTTTAGAATATTTTAAAAAGTGTAGAAATATTTAGAATGTTGAAGAATTTTAGGATACAATCTCGAACAGTTTGCAATATTGTAGAAAGTTCTAAGAAAATAAATGCATATTCGAGAAAAACGTCAATAATCTTCAAGAATATTCTACAAAATTTACTGCGAATCAGCTTAAGGTTAAAATAGTTAAATTTGATAAAATTTTACTTGTCAATTTCGCAAAGCTTCTAGTGTGAACGAGAGTTTGTAATCTTCAAATTTCAGGCGTTTCAGTAAACAAGTTAAAAATAACATTTTACTTGAAAATGTTGAGATTTTAAATCCTTGAACAAACGGCCTAATGTGAATTTCAATTCAGGTATATTCAATAATAATTCATTTTTTGGGGCTTGATATATAAAATCTAGATTCTTAATTACAAATTGTCTTCAATCCTAAATGTTTAACTGAAATATCAGAGGATTCACGAAAAATTTTTTCAAATAAAAGTTAAATAATTAGAAAATTTAATTAAACAAACATTACTGATATATTTTAATTACCTGAAGTCATTGAGTCGTTCTTGAAAAGCTTCTCGACTAACCACGTCGTATGTTTCAGTTTTGCTTTCATCACTTGGAACGGAAACCAATGGCCATGTTGTCATGTTGTAAAGCGTTACATCAGTAACCTCAAACCTTTGTGTTAAGTTGGACCTTTAACATTTAAAACATTTGTATTAATAATTATACTCGAAGTCAGTTTCTTTTTCTAGAATTATTGGGTTGGCCAGAAAGTCTTTATATATATATATATATAAAATTGAGATGGAAACACGACGACGACCCGGCGAAACGCCCACATTGAGTGGACGGATCAACTCAGGGATGACGTGCTAGACTGCTACGATGCCAGCATTATCCCTGTTCGCGGAGGCTTTATGGCGCGTATGCACACCCTGTGGTGCCAGAAACACCCAGAGCTTCAGCACGCTTCGCAACAGTCTTTGCGAAATCAAGCCGACAACCTCCGGAAAAATAAATATGTACGTGGAGCGCTTTCGCAACCGCTGCTTGATCAAGATGCAGACGAAGATGAGGAAGCGACATTAAGACCAACCGCAGAAAGCAGGCACCTTCTGAGAGATGATCGCAATTTCAGTACAAGGAGGAACATTAACATGCAAGTCCCTCCTAAACCCCAAGATCTGGCTGAAATGGATGCCTCCCTTCGTAGAGATATCTCGCAAGAGTCCGACCTCTGGACCATCAATTGCTCCGTTTATGGTGCTGCGAGAGCTTTGGCTGATTCAAATCGAAGGCTAAAACCGACGATGGATCAAAAGACCAAAAGACGCTTGAAACAACTGAACAAGAAGATTGGATGGGCAAGACAGAATGCGTCCCGTGTTCAATGTGTGATTGACTACATAACATCTGGTAGACCGTTCACGGAAAGGGTTCGAAAGTTCGCCCAAGAACTAAGGATCTTGAATCACACATTAAACAAGTCAAAGCTGCTGACAATCAAGCAGCATATTGTTGACAAAATACGGCTGTTATCTGACGCAAGGAGGAGAATACAGAAGAAGAAGAGATGGATCAGGGGAGAATCTACAGTTTCTCGCTGACCCATCCCGCCTCTTCAGCGATCTCCCTGTCCTGTAAAAAATCCACTCAAGCCCAAGGAGGTAGAGACTTTTTGGAGAGAGGTGTACAAGATCCCGAAAACACTAGAGTTGAAAGAAGATACTGACAATATGATCCGCTTCAAGGAGTTTTGCGACAACCTCATAAAATCTGAGGAGGAATGTCCACCAATCACTGCCGAAGAGGTGAAAAAATCACTTAGAGGCATGAAGAACTTTTCCGCTGCTGGACCAGATTGTATCAAGAACTTCTGGTTGAAGAAGTTTACTTTTACACACCAACATTTGGCCCGAATATTAACCTCATATTTAAAGTCGGAGACGCCCATTCCGCAGTGGCTGGTGTTAGGACGCACTATACTCCTGCCGAAAAAAGGCAACTTGTCCAACCCAGAGAATTACAGGCCAATAACTTGTTTGAACACACTGTATAAGATCCCTACAGCTGTCCTAAATAACAGGATTGTTCGATCGAATTGAGCCTGTATGGCGAGAGATGTACAAACAACGTGGCTCGAAAAAAGGTGTAGCAGGCTGTCGAGAGAACCTGCTAATTGACAGGTGTCTGTAAAGACGCTGCAGCCCATTAACGCGTCCTGCCAATGGCCTGGATTTACTATCGGAAAGCTTTCGATTCAACCTCTCATAGACTTATCATCTGTCTGTTGGAAAGCTTGAAGGTACATCCACACATAGTGAGATGCATAGAGAGATTGATGCCTCTTTGGAAAACTAAATTTACTATCTCATCTAGAAATTATCATCTGACAACAAACAATTGCACCTTCCAGAGGGGCGTCTTTCAAGGTGATACCATGAGCCCTTTGCTTTTTTGCATCACACTTCTGCCTCTATCTCTCGCACTACGAAATTCTCCTGGATACCTCTGTGGGGACACTCATCAGCGAGAGCATAAGGTTACACATGTATTCTATATGGATGACCTGAAGATCTATGTCTCTGGTAAAAGCAAACTTCAAACTGCTATAAATATCGTCAAGAACTACACAGGAGACATTGGGATGGACTTTAGTTTGGACAAGTGTGCCAAAATTAATCTGAAGAAAGGAAAGATTACTGGCGTTCCCAAGGACCCTGAGCTTGTGGATATAAGTGTTATTAGACATCTTAATACTGGAGAGACCTATACATACCTGGGCGTGCCTCAAAGCCGCATTCAGGACGTAACATCAGTGAAGGAGTCTCTCCGAAGCAGATACAAGCATCTTCTTCGACAGATTTGGTCTTCCAATCTGTCGGCGTTGAACAAGTTATCTGCGACTAGCATGCTTGCCGTCCCGGTTCTACTCTACATATGCATAAAAGCTTGCATATCAATTCGTCAGTTTCGAGATTATACATTTCACGCCGTCAAGGCGGACGCGGACTTCTGAATCTCCAGTGTTTTCATAACCGAATTGTTCTAAGTACAGCTTACATCGTTGCGAATGGCAGAGATCCTCTCCTAAAGATGGTTAGAAACCAGGAGATGATTGGCGAAGGAGCGTTCCTTTACAAAGCCGCGGAGCAAGCGGCCGAGACACATGGCCTGAATTTTAACATCAGAAGTGAGGAAAGTGCATTACTCCATCTAGATGCTTCACTTCTAAAAGCCGAAGTAAAGAAAGCAGAGGTTGGAAAATTTCACCTACAGCTACTCGACAAGAAAATGCACGGAAACTTTCACAGAAATGTAGAAAAACAGTCCTTGTCGAAGGAGCAAACTTTTGCTTTCCTCAAATCATCAGGGCTTAATTCAGGTACAGAGGGTTTTATTTTCGCATGTCAGGACGGTGTCATTTCCACCTTAGCATACCGTGACCGCATTTTATGTCAAGAAGTTCGCAGTGATAGGTGCAGAGCGTGTCATGCACACCCTGAGTACCTAGAACACATACTATCAGGGTGTCCGACCCACGCAGGAACTACGTATCTCTATAGACATAATGCGGCCCTAAGAGTGCTTTATTACCATCTTTGTCGCTCTTACGGTGTTGGTCGCGACCAGAACCGGAACCGGAACTACGATTTTCGGGCAGCAGTCTCCGTTGCGCACTCGAGGCCTGACATTGTTCTCCAAGACTTCGAGAAACGAACTATATTCGGGATCGAATTCTCGGCTCCGTCCGAATACAGCATCACTGCAAAGGAGAAAGAAAAAGAGGAGATGTATCAAGACCTTAAAAGAGAGCTGTAACGACTGTACCCAAAATTTTCGGTGCAAGTAATTGTCCTTGTGATAGGTGCTCTCGGAGGTGCGAAACTATCACTGGTTCGTAACCTCAAAGCCATACCCGCGTGCCAAAAATATGCCAAGGCACTTGCGAGATGCATGCAGAAAGCTGTCATCCTTGGGTCGCTTCGTGTCCTCAAGACACACGAGGGTTTCGCCGGCCTGTCGTTGTGATTTCGTCGTTCCCTGTGACCACCCATCTCATGGTTGTAAGACGTGGCCATAGGTGTGATTTACCGTGGTTCTACTGGGGGCTATTGACATTTTTTTTTAGATGGCAGTTGCTCTCAGTGGGACCTGCGGTGGTTGTTTTACTCTTTTTTTAAGTTATATATATATATATATATATATATATATCATATATCATGGATTAGTATTCATTTTAATTGTTTAGAAAGCATTGCGAACTAAAACTCTGAAAACGATGAAGACTTTCTGACCAACCCAATATTTACAAGAACCAATATTGTCAATAAGAGTTCCTCATTGTGCAAATTAGACAGGGCGTCTCCTCACGTAGAAAATCCAGAAATCCATTAATTTCTGTTGGATTTGAAGTTTGGATGCATACTAACAGCAGATGTAACTAACGCGCTGAGAGTTCTGCCCTCATGCTCTCTCGGTCCCGCGGTCTCTGCATCACCAAAATTCCGAGGACTTAAATTCTAGGAGTAGCGTAAACTCAGGGTGCTTATATCGGGAGTGAGTGTATTACAGGATTTAACTAAACTGGAACCTGGATTCCCTTAAACTGGATTTGTGCGTTCCTAGAATTGCTGTCCTCGGCAATTTGGTGATGAGATCAGCCGCGGGGCCGAAAGAGAGGCGGTGCTCAGTCAAGCGTGAAAAACAGCATGAGAGCCGCACTCTCAGTGCATTAGATGCATCAGGTTGCGTCATGCGTCCAAATCCAACAGAAATGTTCATGCGGCCCTGCCTGTTTACGTTCGGAGTCTCTAGATTTGTGTCGAAGGCTACTGCGGACCATACCAGAAACCGAGCGGTCTTAGATATAAGGTATGGATGGATGTTACTTTTTGAGGGTTAGTTTTAAGAAAATTCTGTGAAAAATGGAAATGAAAGCATGTCAATTTTTCAAAGCTAGCAGGCTGAAAAATAAACGTTCATCTATCTAGTACAATTTCACAGCCTGATCCTTTCAAAAAATGTTGTCAGTTAACTCAGTATCCCTTTATTTATACACTGCGCAATAGTAATTCAAACTTTCGGCGCCCCTGGCAGCCATATTATTTTGAATGATTATCCCATCTTGCATTTTTCTCGTTACATAATCGTCTCGTGGTGTCAAATTCGGAAAAACAGTGTTTATTAATCTGAGCAGGAAAATATGACGTATTGAAATGAATGATAATCGAAAAAATTGAGCGACGGTGCATAAAAATCGAGCGGCCGAAAAATCACAAAACTCAGAAAACTCGTAAAGTCGATTCTTTTTTCAAAGAAAAACAAATTGATGAAAAATGCGCATTATGACACGAATGAAAAGTATTCTAAAAAACGTATTATTAACTCTTCATTATTTACAACTTAAATATGTGGCTATGTTTGGAGATTCCAATGACTTGCGTCGAAATTTATTGAATGACTGTTCAAAAACGACTGAAAAAATTGAGAACGATCAAGTTATAATCGGGAAAATAATTCAGTAGAATGAGGTGAAAGTTACACCTGTTTAATGTAGAGTAATAGTGAAAATGTTTGAATAGGTTTTTCTGTCCATGTGTAATTCCTGTTTTCGGGCTTATGTAAAAAATTATTATTTCGAATATTTACAGAGCGCGATGACGTGTGCGAAAGTTTGACAGAAAACAATTCATAAACAGCGGAGAAATACCAAGATAGTAACGAATCGTTAAAAGATTTAGTAACTGGTATATATTTCATATTTTTCTGACGATAATTTGTATGTTTCAATAAAAGTAGACATTATATCAGCTGATCTAAATTTACTGATACTGCTTTCAATTTATGTTCTCAACAAAAAGGAGATATACGGAAAAAATTGATTTGTATACATTTTAATAGATCTATTAGGTTTTTTAAATCGTGAAATACATGACCAAGGGTAGCGCAAAAAGATCGTTTTCTTGTTTGAAAAAAATAAAAAACTATTTGCGATCCATACGAGGTTCCACAATGACAGAAGATCGCCTTAAAACAGCTTAGCAATTTTGTGTATTGAATCTGAGTTACTCCGTTCTTTAGACTTCGACAACTTAATCACACAATTTGCCAATAACTGATTAACAGATTTTGATGCAAAAGTTTAACAACAAACGATTTTGTTCGCATTGGTTTTTGTCAAAAAATTTCGGGCCTAAAATAAAAGGGGGAGGGGGCAAGTTCACTACTGCCCAGTGGCGGCAAGAAGATTAAATGCGGCCCTGGGTATGTGGACGATATAATAACCGCAATACCAACTGATCAAGTTTCAACAATTACAAATTTCTTTAACAGTTACATCCACAAAATCCAATTTCCAATAGAAGAAGAAAATAACGGGCAAATCAGTTTCCTCGACACATTAATCATAAGAGAAGGTAACTCTTTAAAAACCGATTGGTATCAAAAGCCTACAGCCTCAGGTCGATTCCTGAATTATCAATCACATCATCCCTATAAATACAAAGTCAATGTCATTAATAATTTAGTAGACCGAAGCATCCTGTTATCACACAAAGATTTTCATGCAGAAAATATCAGGAAAGTTAAAAATATTTTAATTAATAATAATTACCCATTAGAGTTCATCAAGATAATTGTAAAAAAAGACTTCATTATTTACACACAGTAAGAGAGAACATAAACGCTTCCAATCGCACTGCTGCACTCAACAGCATACAAACACAAGCAACCACTCACACACAGCTCTTACACATGCCAGGTCAGAATCCAACCACTAACTCACACACTCCCCCTAAATATATCTCTTTACCTTATGTTCGCGGTCTTTCCGAAGAAATGTCAGCGATATTAAAACCTTTCAACGTAAAAACAGCTTTTCGAAATCTTAATGATCTAACTCCAATTTTTTAGTCAAAAAAAGATCCCGTTCTTACAGATGATAACACAAATGAAGGGTCGGGGAACAAAAGGGCCTAACCCACACATTTTTCGAAATTGACTTTTACACTTTTTTGGACTCCTCAAACAAACGCCGTTTCAAGGGTGTAAACTAAAAATTAAAAAAAATTTTTTTCATATTTTAAAAATTCATGGCAACGGCCATACCACGCTGAAAAACCCAGTTCTCGTCAGATCACTGAAGTTAACCAGCGTTGGACGCGGTTAGTACTTGGATGGGTGACCATTCAAGAATACTGACATGAGTGCTGTTGGCACATCGTGGGTGTGGTGAGCCCACACTTGTAGTTATTTATAACTACAAGAAAAACCTAGAAACACTACCCGAATCGGGTAGTGTCACGCCTACCCTGAAAGGGAAATGGTTTAATGGTATACATCAAAGTCAGTCCAGGTCCTAACCCAAGGGGTGTCGAGCGAACAAAAGGGCCTAACCCCACATTGAACCTTATGGAAAAACGATTTTTTCATTCGGTTTGTCTAGGTTTATTGCCACTATATAGGTATGTGGTGCCATTTAGCGTGATTAGGATGTGTCAAAGGCTTTGGAGGAACTAATCGCGGTCGATATTATCGATTTTACATCATCTGTTGCAAGTGTTGATCGACAAGGAGAGCAAGATAAGTAAACATTGTTTGTTTTTTTGTTTCTAATTTTTTTTAGTGATAGAAATTCGAAAAATTTCAAACGGGCGTTTGTTGAGTAAAGTCTGACGGTCATTTTGATATTTTATCTAGGTAAGAAATTGGTGCAGTATGCCGCGGAAGCAAGCCGAGCGTCGCGAGATGCGACGTCAGGGCTTCGAGTACGTGGCGGCAAAGGGAAAACTCCTACGTGCGAAAAATCCTCCCGTTGTCGATGTCAGTAAAAAAAATCTTAATCGGACAATTTTAACGATGATGCATCTTTACGAAAAATCGTGGAAATACAGAAATATTGAAACGGGTATCGTTCCGAAAATTCCCAAAAATTCTGATGAATAAAGAATAGTTTTGGCATCAATTTCTCTTAATCAATATCAATATTTTTTACATAAATCACGATAACATCTTCAAATGTTCATATTTTTGGTCAAAAATTTTACTGGATACTTTTGAAAAGGAGTACTTCAAGAAAAAAAATAGCATTCGAGTGAAAATCCTGCAAAACGAGCTCGACTGGAAATTTTGCTCTAAATGACTAAACTTCCACTTTGTTTAAAGTGATATTTCATGCCTAAAAATAAGGGCAATCCACTCGTGTTTAAGAGTGAAATATTACTCTGGAATAAGTGGATTTTCACTCATTTAGAGTGACATTTTCACTGAAGCTAGATTTGCAGGATTTTCACCCATATTGAGTGAACCTTTCACTCGAAAAAATTTAGATGGTGCCTGTTCTTTTCACTGTCGTCATTGTTTTGAAAAAATATTTTTCTACCAGCGTATAAAAATCGTGTGCATTTTTTGTTACTTTTAAAGGAAAAACCATCGCGGATTTTGACAAGATTCTTTTGATGCAAGTGACACCGAAAGAACTTTCCATGGAGAAAAAAAACGATCTCCGTCGAATGATTGAATTCATTCCGGTCGAGCATCGTCAATATTACAAAAATTTGTTGTAGTTGGAAAAATAAATGTGTCTGAATGATTTTTGTTGGGGTACATGATTTATATACCTATATCACTAAATAAGAAAAACAGCATAATGACAAAGTGATGGTAAAATTCAACATATTTTATTCAATTTTTTTTCCAGTTTTGTTTTTACCATGATGTGTCTTGAGATAAGTATGATAATCTTTTAAAAAAAATATATTCCAAAAATACAGTCCAATTCGATTATTTTTAACAATATAAAAATAGCGCAAATTTATTGTTTACCGAATATCTGAACCTTAATCACAAAATTCATTATTATTTTCAACAGCAATAACAATAAACGATAGCAAAATCAATAATAATTTAACGAAAATAAAGTATCACTCAATGTAATAGATCATGCTCAGAAAAATATACTAGACAATAAATAATTAATTGTTCACAACTTAACAAAAACATATTTATTAAAAAATTATTATTGTATTTGCTAGTATTTATTCATAGAATTGCACCGCAAGTCAGGCGGCACTAAGCCGAGTGAATGCTTGCTGCTCGGGGTTAGGCCCTTTTGTTCGCCTGTACCCCCTTGGGTTAGGCCCGTGCACATATGTCCAATATATTTTTTTCGGTGATTTTGCAAAATACAAACGTTTTTCTGGCGTCCTGAAAAATTTGGAAAAACGGGGTTAGGCCCTTTTGTTCCCCGACCCTTCAAATGTTGTCTACAGTATACCTTGCACAGGATGCGAATCAGTATATACAGGCACAACAAAGCGGCCCCTAAAAATTCGGAAAAAAGAACACATTAAGGATGTTTACTGACCACCTAGCAAATGAACAGTCATGACCAGCGTGGTATCAGGATCGCAGATTTGACTTTAACCAAACTAGAATCCTTTAAAAAACCACAAATTACAAAAAAAGAATGTTACTTGAAATGACTCACATAGCAAGTAATCCGAAAGCAGTAAACCAGCGTACTGACACTGAGAAAATCTGTCTGCATTTTACCACGCGTTACTAACTAAACTTCATCGTTAGTTATCAATTTCTCCCAATTATCGAGCCAATTATTCAATAAATAAATAAAAATTTAGTTACAATTATTTGTAAATTTAAATAATAAAATAAAAAAGGGAGATTTCTAATTATAACAAAAATTAATAATAATAATAATTTCTCCTGTATACGACCAATAATTTTGTATGAAAAAAGTTTCCTCAATGCAATTCACTCTACTCACGAATCAGTCATTCGGCCCTTTAAAGGATCATGTTACACTTTACGATCCTCTCTGACAAGTCACTTGTACCTATTCCAGATTTCCTTCAAATTCTTCGTCACCAAGACTCCGTTTCAAGAAAATGCGTAAAACATTCCCACCACTTTTTTTTCTCTGATTTCTCCCTCACAACAAGATACACCCTCCTAAACTTGCATACTTCAGTCAGTTTTGCCTATCTCTCAAAGCATGGCGGTTTCTAGAAAACGTAAACACAAGAAAAGTTTTTAAAAAGTATTCAGTGATCTAATCCGAGATCAGTATTTTTAAAAGTGCTGAATGCTCTCATTCATTACTTTCAACCTCCTTCTTATGAATTTGTAAGGTGAGTTTCTCCTCCGATTGATGAGATCTACAAATTTTGTTAACTTCTGTAAATTTAATTACATTTGTGATATTTTTATGAATTAACCATGTCCAAATAACTTTATGTATTTTGTTTAAGAAAAATTTTTCTCTTCATTTACATCTATATAACAATTAATTCTTTAATCAACGCAAATAATGTTGTCTTCATTTACATCTCCGAAAAATTAATTTTTTAATACTAAAAAAATTTTTTCTACTATAAAATTATATACCTCCACGAATCAACAATTTTCTGTACTAATATTTCAGAAATAAATCACTGATGAGGGCCCATAATCTATGCCGAAACGTCTGACTCAATGATAAATTGATATCAATTTTTGTGACCCTAAAGCCGATTTCACCATCAACATCCAAATATTATTCATTTCATTACCTGAAAATTTAACTATTCCAATTTTTGTTAAAATATATATTTTTTAGTTAAAAATTCAACTATTTAGTTGAAAATTATTGGGGTTTGCTTAAAATAGTTCTATTTTTATAGAAAATTCATTTTTGGTTGAAAATTTAACTATTTGGTAAAAAGTCAGGGGTGGCGGAACACCTGTTGTGTGTTGACCATTCGAGAAATGAGCTCTCCCATGTGTTGAAAATCAACACACAAGATTAGACATCCTCGGAACAAATTAGGTAAACAAGAAATTATTTCACATTTTTAAATATACGACTGCCTGGCACTCGTGCGAAAAGTGCTATGTAAATAATTTTACATGTACATTTAAAATAATATATAGTTCAATGTAAAAATTAAAATTGAAGTTTTTTAAAATTCACTACCCCTCTGCAACAATTCTCTATTTTCATGAAAAATCTCCTCATTTCCCCTGTTTTTAGAGGGTGTCCAACTGTCCACTCACCTGGAAGATATGTTTCATTTAAAGTAGTAAAATATTAAGTATACACTGAATTTTTAGTATATATGAAGGAAAAATACAAAGTTTTATTATCATTCAAATTCATGCACTTTAGGCACAAATTCAAGAAATGATTAATGATGTTTACAGTATTATTTATTTATTTAATTATTCGATGGTGATGATATATTAAAGGATATCTCGTTATATAATCTGGCAAAGCTTTCTTAATTAAACATATTAATTAAGAGCGAGTCGATTGTTTAAAAAATGCAAAATACTTGAATGGTTCTGTACTATATAAAATTATACCTGGAAAAATCTTAAGAAACCTGGAATCGTCAGGGAATTTTTTCCCTGAATTTTAGTAGACATCCTGTTACCTGCTTATTATTAGAGATCACTTGATTATAATTTCAAAAGGCAATAGAAAATCTTTGTCTTTGCTCAATAAAAAGTAATAATTTATCCATTTTACAAGAAACTTTCCACATTTTTTTAAAAACAGAATCGGTTCTAAGCTGAGGGGAAAAATAAGATGCGACCTTCTAGCATTAATGAAGACGCAATTCTTTTCATGAATCCACAGGTACGTCGTGAGACGTTGAACATATTGATTTTATAGTATACACGTGGAGAGACTAGGTCGATAAGTAACACATCAGTCGTCGTCTTTGGTGATAAAAAGAGCCTATATATTATATAATTGGAGTTTCTCAAATATTATCAAAGGGTCAGTGTAATTCGTCGAGGGATGAAACCTCAACGGTCGAAAATGTATAAACTTACTCAACCTCTTTTAATTTTCTCGGTTGAGTTGTTCAGAAAAAAATGATAAAAATAGAAAATCTAAAGCTGTTCGTGAAGTTTTCAATTTATCTATCGATGATTTTACTGCAAATAACATCCCCTTAAAGGCAAAAAATATATATAATCCTTTTCACTATTTGTTACATATTTTCCGTAATTTGAACTATCTACTCTTTGAAAGTGAAGCAAATGTAAAAGTTCCTGTTTTCACAGGGTGTTTACTACCTACTTACCTGAAAACCCTGGAAAACCTGGAATTGTCAGGGAATTTTTATATGCCCGGAAAAACCTGGAAATGTCAGGGAATTTTTTCGAGAGCGTGCTTAGATTTTTTTTTCAAAATCGTCATATAAAATCAAATAACAATGTTTTTTCATTTGTAAGAGTAGCTTTATATTTCTAGATTTAACTATTTTGTTGAAAATTTGTTTTTTTTTGTTGTTGTTTGGAAAATAATGTTTTTAACTGAAAATAATTGAACTATTTTATTTTTGGAAGAAAAGTTATCTTTTTTAGTTGAAAATTCAACTTTTTTGTTGAAAATTCACGTGTTTCATTGAAAATTCGTTCTTTTTGGGAGAAAATTAATTTTTTGATTGAAAATTTAACTATTTGGTTGAAAATTCGTTTTTTTGTTGTTGAAAATTAATTGTGTTAGCTGAAATTTAACTAATCCAGATGAACATTCCTTAAGTCTAGTTGAAAAAGCATCTATTGGGTGGCAGATTAATTTAATTAACTGAAAATATATCTTTTGTAGTTGAAAGTTCGTCTTTTTTGCTAGAAAATTATTTAATTTGAACATTTTTTCTTTTTTTTTTCATTCAACTATTCTAGTTAAAGATTCATCATTTTAGTTGAAAATTCATCAATTCGCCTGAAGATTGAACTATTTTCTTGAAAATGTCATTTTATTTTTGGTTGAAAAATAATTTTTTTCAACTAAAAATTTAACTGTTGGTTAAAAATGTATCTTTTTTAGTTGAAAATTCTTATTTTTTGATCGAAAATTTATTTTTTTGGTTGAAAATTCAACTATTTGGTTAAAAATTCATCTATATTGCTAAAAATGCAATATTTTTACTTAAAAATCTAGGGGCTTGTAGCATTTTATTCAAATTTATTAAGCATGGAAAGAAATGTTTTTAGGCTATCAAAATTGGATTGATGAATATTTGACACTGCCGTTAATAGTTTTAGGAATTCACTTTTTTGTTTTTCCAAATATATGACAAATAAGTTGTTTTACGAGACAATGTTTTGATGAATTTCCGGCAAAAGAGATGAAAATTTGAGAATTTTAATTTGAAGGCAGTAATCTTTATAGAGAAATCTCATGGAGAATAACTTGACTTCCTTCCTCATTGAATTTCTAAGACGCTGAGGGAATTTGTTTTTCTTAATGGAACCCCATCCCTTGTTACATGCTCAGGTCTTTTAATTGAAGTGTGAGAATCATTCACACTTACACAGAGGCAAATTTTTTTACATCAAAGATTTGTTGTTGTCCTGCCACCATTGATGCCTTGGTTTCTTAATAGAAGAAGTTGCATTCAATTTGTATTAATTTGAACGTGCAATACGAGGGTAAACCCGTTGCACCAATGAGAAAATAGTATCTCCTGGGGCACGAACCTCCCCTGATTGATCGTTTACCATGTCTCGAGATAGTAACGCGATAGAGGAAAAAATAAGGAGACAAGAAAGATTGAGACGAGTATAATAAGGACTACGGTATTCAAAATCTAGTTCAATAAAAAATCAGGGTAGCAACTAAGATACAAGAAAAAAATTATTTTATTTCTCGGGTATTATTCGGCATGAAACAATGTTTTCCCGTCATTGAAATTACAAAATTCAAGTTAAAACTAATTATGATTATAATCATAACAAAACTGAGAACTGAAGCAATCAAAAATGTAAAAGCTTTAATAAAAAATTTAAACATCGACGCCTCCATTCAATATGAGTCTATGTGCTAACAGCGCACTGTATGAGACTCTTCCCTATGCTTATACACAGCGTATAGTCTCATACACGGCGCTGTCAGCACATAGACTCATATTGAATGGAGGCGTCGACATATGAATTCAGCAATCTTACGTGTAAATCTTATGTTCAATAAGGTACATAATAAATATTAGACAAAAGTAGGCGCGGGCCGCCTACAAAAAAGTGCTTCGTAGCCTATTAAGACATTAATTAAGTCACTTCCCCTACTAAAGGTACGGGGTACATTCAGCTATTGCACGGGGTAAAGTTATCTAAAGTAAATATGGCTAGGGTAAGGGGTAAATTTGGTTAGGTTATGCGGTAAAGTCGGTTAGAATCCGGGATAAAGTCGGTTAGGGTACGGGGTAAATTCGGCTACGGGTATGGGATAAAATCGTGTAGGGTACGGGGTAAAGTCATCTATAGGGTACGGGATAAAGTCGGTTAGGGTACGGGGTAAAGTCAACAACGGTACGCGTAAAGTCGGCTAGGGTAGAGGGTAAAGTCGGTGGGTACGGGATAAAGTCAGCTAGGTCACAGGGTAAAGTCAATTAGAGAACGGGGTAAAGTTGGTTAAGGTATGTACGGGGTGAATTCGGCTAAGGTAGGTGGTAAAGTCGGGTAGGATACGTGGTAAAGTTGTTTAAGCTATCTAAGGGGTGAATTCGGCTAAAGTATGGGGTAAAGTCAAGTAGGGTACGGGATAAAGTCATCTAGGATACAGGGTATGATCGGCTAGGGTACGAGGTAAAGTCGGTTCGGGTACGGGGTAAAGTCATCTAGGGTACGGGGTAAAGTCGGCAACTGTAAAGTCGGTTATGGTAGGGGGTAAATTCGGGTAGGATACGGAGTAAAGTCAACTAGGTCACGAGGTAAAGTCGGCTAGGGTACAGGGTAATGTCAGCTAGAGCACGGGGTAAAGTCGGTTAGAGTACGGGATAAAGTCGGCTAGGGTACGGGGTAAAGTTAGCTAGGGTACGGGGTAAAGTAGGCTCTAGTATGGGGTAAAGTTGAGTAGGCAAAGCAAGTACGACGGACAGACACCCGACCGAAAGTATCAGGGTTTCTACCCGGTGCTATGAAACCCTAAAAAAAATACTTTTTGTCACTATAATATTCTCTAAACTTCAAACTTTGATTCTAATGTACCAACATGCCTCAGAACGGTTTTATTACTCAGGCGGAAAAATTATACAGAATTTGTTTTCGAGATGAAAATTTATGTTTTACTTTTACACACTAATTTTGAACCTGCAATTTTCCGGGTTTTCACAGTTTCAATAAATTCCCGGTCTTTACCCAGCTTCCTGATCCAGCGACCACCCTGTAAAAATGTATCTATGGGAGCGTTTACATATTACGTAGCATTAAAGGGAGGGCGTCGTTCTGTTATGTGGGGGAGGGGGGACATCTTTGACCCGATTTCGTAACATTTTAAATTGCATGTATTCTTAAGAAAGCAAAAAGCGAGAAAAGGTTGATATCAAATGTGCGCAGAAGGAAACGATTTGAAAAAAGATCAAAATTAACAAAGTGGCGACGATATGATTTTTAAAAAATATGCCCGCTGCGCGGGCACATTCTTATCGAGCACTTCGCGCGCGGCCTGCAAGTTTGAGCGCGTCTAGGGAGCGGGACTGTTCGTTCTCGCGCTTCGCGCTCGATAATATATTTATCTCGTGCTACGCGCTCGGTCATTGTATTTCCTCCACATTTGTGCACAGACCTATTAAAATTGAAGGTCAAGCATCGACGACTGTAATTTGGTGATTGTGAATTCTCTTTTTTTAAAGCTCCTTCGGCTTTAACGAACACATTTTCACCACGTATCACGTGCTTCGCACTCGATTTTGTCCGAAATGCGAACTTTTCTACATTATGTTAAACACTTTTATATCAAATGTATATTACATTTATTTATGTACCTGGGCCTAGGATTGCTTATTCAGATATTGCAATATAAAGTACAAATTTTATTTGTCATGATTACTTTAATATTTGTTTTTTATTTTGCATTAAATTTTTTTCTCAACTACCCTGAAAAATGTATAATTTCAATAAATTTATATTTTTATAATTCATAATATTATACATCGGTATTGAAACATACTTATTTTCATTGTCTTATTTTTATGGCTGAAAAAACTGCGCATCCAATAAGAAAAAAAAAACAATTTTCTTAATACACAGTTTATTGCATTTTCTGTTGTTTTTCCATAAATTTAATTTGTTTATTTTCATTGTTATTTTTTACGATTTAAACTAAAAATACGCATCCTAGCGTAAAGTGGTTTTAAGCAACTTTGTAGATATAATTTAGGCGAAAAATGTTGTTAAATAAAATGTTATTGTTGCTTGTGTCCTTTTTCCAAACAGGTAGTTTTTAAAATTTTAAATATACTTTTATAACAAGAGGTTATACAAAATTTGTAGCTCTTTTTTGTTTGAACAACTTTTGTTTTATTTCGCTTCTAAACGATACAATAACATATCACAAAAGAGCAAGAGGCATTGTTGAACTTTTTAAAATGAGCCAATTTTTTTCTTAGTAGTTCGTAAAATCTGTCGATATTTACAACAAAAATGTAAAAATTATGAAATGTTTATTGTGAAAATCTACTTTTTATATTTTCAAACGAATCTTCGCCACTTTGTTAATTTTGAACATTTTTCTGCGACGGATTTCGAAAGAGGACGGTAAAACTCACAAGGATCCGAATAAAATTGGAATATCTGATTCAGATCGAAAACTATATAAATATAAAGAAAAAATTTTTTTTTTTAAATGGACGTCAAAATTCAAATACTCGTAACTTCGTGGAAATTTTTTTCCTGAAATCAGAAAAATACGTGTCGCATAGAACCTGCATGATTCGAAATGGATTCGATCCAAAGATATGATTTATTGTATCGCTGTGTTTAGTTACGTTCAATTTATTAAAAACTGTTGCGTGATGCAAGTGGTATTGAAAAAAGTTTCAAATAGGTGAATTTTGTTTACACTCAACTCCCGATTATGTGCCTAAATTGGGTCTGAGCGGCCCAGAATCGGATGCGTTTTTTCATATCAATACTCAGGACCAAATACGAAGTCTCTGACCTTGGGACAGTATATGCCTAGAGAGGCACGATGTAAGCAACTTCTGATGCGGCGCTGACTGTCCGAGCGTATAGGCTATCCAGGGACACTCAAAGGGGGGGGGGCAGAAGCAGTCAAACGTGAAGACGGCCGAAGATCAAGGGGCCTAGAATCGGGAGTTGAGTGGAGTACCTATGGGGACGGCGATTTGTCAAGCTCAGCTTAGAGGACAGCACCGTGAATGGAGATATACCTTGTACGCGGGCACAAGGAATTATCTACAGTTTCCTTAGTTTCTTGTTATTTGGAAAGCGATTTGCTCCTTTATTTTTGCACCCAAATGCTGGAAGGGGAGGGGAGTCTGAAGGAAATGTTGTGGCCTGTTACATGGGGGATGGTGCGGTAGAAAATGTTGAAAATAAAGTTATACGTAATATGTGAACACTCTCTATAAAGAATTTTTAAAAAAGAACATTTTTACCTCAAAGTGTTTCCATTTGTATAGATGTAGAAAGCCACTTCTGACCTTTCTTGTTGCATTCTCGTCACGACTTTACCTAGATCTGTAGCAATTGTCACCTGTAAAATAAATTAGAATAATTTGTCGGAGCGAAAATTAAAAGACCTTTGTTTTTTGTAGCTTAAAATTTTAATTATGAAACAATTTAATTGCACCCTTTTTTGCTTGGAAGGCAAATCCGACATTGGGAACGCTTTAATTTTAAAGCTACTAAAGCAATATAAATCCAAAAGCTTTGAGAATTTATAAAAAATGCAAACTGAGAATCAACAAAAGTTCATTTTAATTATAGATTTTTATTAAAATACATTTTTTATCCATGTAAATATTTGCAGAAGGGTAATTGAATTTCCCAAATAAAATGTAGTCTATTAATTTGGATGAACTCTCGCCTCTTGAATTTCGAAACCCGATGAATATATTTTATGTGTAGAGAATAAACGACACCGTATTGCTTCCCTTGTATATATAACCAGGCCGCTATCGACCGACATGATCCTCACAATTACTTATACTTTATGGTATTGAAACTGCATCCCAATGGTAATAAATTCCAGAAAACTTTCAATAAATAAACTACAGTTTTTACCTCTACTTTCATCACTTATTTTTGCTATCGGGTAATTTTGATAGCTACGAGAATCTTTCGATATGACTCTGTTAAATTCATTTATTTGGTGATTGTAGATAAAAAAGCTTTTTATGAGAGATACTTTGTGGGATTATGTATACGCTGTAAACAAATTTAGCTATAATAAATCTGCCAGGATTACAGAGACTCAATATCAAAGAGAGTGAACTTTATTTCCTCCTAAAAGAGAATTTTCGGGAAACATGCTGTGAATTAGAAAATAAATAAAACTCTTTTATTTGAGATATCATAGAGTTTCTCTGTATTCCACTTCATAAAGACAAATATAAATTTATAACGAGCTCCAAAGCTTTGAGCTTGGAAACATAACAATATTTTTAAGTTTGACAAGTTGATCATAAACTTTGCAACTCTATATCTTTTATTTTGCAGGATAAACCGCGGAGAAAGGTATTCCTTTATTTTGTGAGAAAGGAATAGCCTCGAGAAAGAATTCTCAAAGCTCGAGACAAATATAGAAATCTCGATGTATATAAATTTAAAAAGAATTATTGTAGATGAGATGAGAATTACTGCTCAGTGAAAACCACTTTTTAAAAATTCGGGTTTTTAGAGTTTCTAGCAGTTTCGGATACGATAAAAATATTTTTTTAATCAAAATTATTTCCAAGGACGATTTCTTTCATCAAAAAGTAACGAAGTTGACGAATGATGGAGTTGATAAGTTGAATTTTTATATGGATGTATATAATTCAAGGAAAAGTGAATTTTTTATATCAACTTCGGAATCGGTATTTGCTTTCTCAATTTTAAAATTCGAAAGGCACATTTTTACCGCAAAAAAATGATTTCCTCTTTTTAGGGCTTCCTAGGCTACACAGGATGACCCTGAACCCTGACCATCGATCTCTGGCCTATAACCCCTCACCTCTGAGCTATGCCCTTTGACCTTTTGTATCTCCTCACAGCCTACGAAACCCTTTCATATATTTTAGTTAGCCACTCTGAAAATTAAAAAAAATCATGATTAAGCGTAGATCATAAGCCGCGCAGTCTTCACTATATAAAAAGTATAGTTCTGTCCTGTATTCGAATAGATTATTATTAACTTCATACAGTTATTTTCTGATGAGTCTTATTTTTAATACCTGAAATGAGCTAGGAAATAATAACCTTTTTTGATATTTTTCTATTGTTTTGTCAAGTTTTTTCAATTTAAAACCCCATCATATACACTATGGTGGAAAAGTTTCCTGACATCCATTTTTCAGCATTTAAAATTTGTTAACAATTTTATTGAAATAATGAAAAGTTTAATATTTTGTTCTATCCAAATCTATCTGAATTCTGAATAAAATGAGCTCAGAATGCAGTCATTTTGTCAACTTTTTAAGAATCCACTGTAAGAATTATAAGAATTGTAATTTTGTCTTAAATTATAAATAAAATCTGAAATGGTTCTTGTGCTCATTTTTAAGTTTAATTTCTATAGAATCGTGGCAATTTATCAGCCTAAAATTGTAAACAAAATTTCTTGCAATGTTACAAGAAGTTGAAGTTGGAAAAATTTCAATATTCTTTCTATTAAGAAACATATTATTCTTAAAATATGAAATAAGTAACCATAATTTTTTTTATAATACTTCCTTAAAATATACATTCATTTGATTTTTGATAATGTTTTCCTACAAATAAGATGAATCTGAATTTTTTCAACTTTTTTGTTTCAACTTAATTCAACTTTCTGCATCATGCAAAAAAAACTTGTACAGCTATGCTGATAAGTTACTGCGATTATATAGAAATTCATCTTCAGATGTTATTAACAATCCAAAATCAACAAATTTTACGTGCTGAAAAATAGGTGTCCGGAAACTTTTCGAGGGTAGTCTACGACATTTTTTGTTCATCCTGGAGAATTTTTTGTCCTTATTGGGTTGATATTCTCATGCTCATGTCTTTATTTGAAAAGGGAGGAAAAGATATATTGATATATATTGAGTGATGAACCTTTATTCATCTTTTTGTGTGCATGTCTCTGTTGTCAAGTGTTATAAAGACCGCCCTAATTTGCTCAGTGCTTCGAGCTACTTTTCCACATGTTCAAGGCACTTCCGGCGTTTCGTTGAAGGCTCGAAGGACTAAGGACGTAAAGAGTACGAAGCCCACACAAGTAATTACTTCGGTTCTAAAATAAAATGAAAAAGGTGGAACATCGGATGCTTTTATCATTGTTTATAGAAGTTTCTACATAAACTGTTATTTTTCGAAAAAATGTGAAAATACGATGCAGTTTTTACCATAATTCAAAAGCGTCTAAAATTTGAAATTTTAACATGAAAGGAGCTTAAAACGAATTACATTAAAAACAGAATACTTTGAAACTCAATGAGTGTATTCACTGGGTGTATTTATTTCTGCTCATTTTATGAGCGCTTTGCCTCCTCACAGGTATCAAATAAATTCGCTTCCTTATAGAGCGAGGATTTTCTTTAAGAAATGAAAAAATTAACACGCTGAATATTTTTCAAGCTTATGTTTCTTTCAATAGGTCAATTGACGCGTCTCTAAGACGCGAACAATTACAGTACTATTAAATCCCAACATTAAAAAAGGTTTTCCTCATATAAATAAGTTAATTATTACATTTTCAAAAATTATAAATAGTTATTGCTAGATTATACACTCAGAGAAAAAGTTGTCTTGAAACAAAAGCATATTCCCCTTGCCTGTTATGTTTTGAACCACTTAAATATCTTTTTTACACTAACAGAATTATTTGCCTGCAAGATTAGGTGAAGTTTTTCTCAAAAGAATAATGTTTGCTGCAAAAAGATACTTTTCGAAACAAATGAAGTTCCCTTGAAACTTGAATTTAAAAGGAAATTCCATTTGTGTCAAGAAGCATCCTTCTGACGCAAAAGCAAATTTCTCTGAGTGCAAGAGGACATGGAAGGTTCTTCAAAAGGTCATTCTACGCGCCTCGAAGACGCGAACAAATATATATATAACATATAGTACTGTAGTATTCCTAATATCAACAAAGTTTTTCTCATATAATCAGAATAAACCTTTTTTTTAAACTTCATAAATCGATACTAGTATAAGGTTATAAAAGGTTCCACAGTAGGTCGATCGATGCATCTCGAAGAAGCGAACAAACAAATCAGATATAGTGTCGTATTTCGAACATCAAAGAAGTTTTTTTCATACGAACATTGTAAAATTATACATTCTCATTCATAAGAGTGTGAAGCAATCATGCAATTTTTCGATTTCTATAGTTTATAATGGATCTTTACGTTTCGGCACTCACAGAGTCCGAAAATCATAACATTTTGCCGGTGCCTGTCTGTATGTATGCCTGTGTTGTTACTGTGTGATCAGCCTTTGATACACTTTTTCAGAGTCTTAAAATAAAAGGACAGGTTCGTTAATTAGATGATACTTCCGACCAAAATTAGAAAAATTAAAGCATTTTCAAAATTTTAAGAAAAAAAATCTGCCCGCCTCGCGGGCACATTCTCATCGCGCGCTTCGCGCGCGGCTCGCTTCGCTCGCAAGTTTGAGCGCGCCTAGGGCGCGCAACTGTTGGATCTCGCGCTTCGCGCTCGATCATATATTTATCTCGCGCTTCGCGCTCGATTATGTATTCACCTCGCGCTACGCGCTCGGGCGTATCTACATCGCGCTTTACGCTCGGTTGCTCTAGATTTTTCAACTTCGTGTTCGACTTCGATGAAAAGAAAAAGTTTGTTTGCAAATATTATAAAATTATCAAAACCTCTACATATTAAGTGATTGTTAAATTTGTTTTTATTTTAGACTGAAAAGGAACTTCATTTACTCAAGGTTCTATCGACCTTAAGGAACACATTCTCATCCAGACACTCGCGCTTCGCGCTCGATATTTGATTTGAAAATCATTTGAACCTTGCGTTCCACGCTCGGTTCTGTGCATTTGATTTTTCTATTTTCAATGCTGTTTTTTACGAATAAAACAAAAACTACGCGTCATATCAAAAAGTGAATGATGAAAAATTTGTAGATCTTTTTTGGGTGCACAATTTTGGTAGAATGATCTTTTCTCGTATCTTGCATAGTTTCACAGCAAAATGGAATTTTTGATTATTTTTTTGTGCGATCAAAATTTGAATTTTTTATTTTTCAAAAAATTCAAAAAGTTGTTATGAAAATATTATAGGGCGTTCAAAAAGCAACGTTTTTCTCCTCTTGACTTTTTTTCATATCGTGTGTTTTTCGGCTTAAAATGTACATTTTCGTTTGTTTTTTGGAATTTTGAAAATGCTATAACTCCAGTAATTTTTGTTTTATCACGAAAAGTCATTAGAATATGTTGTTCGTCATTTTGCGTACTACTAATAACCATACATAGAATTTTTAAATCTTCAAAAAAAGTGGTCTCAAAAATTTTCAAAATGTGCTCACTTTTTGAATTTTCATCCAAAATAGCTGGTTAACGAACTCGTTCTCTATTTTTCGGCCATAAAAAAGTGTGCCAAAGCTCAATCAAATCTGATCATTTTTTCGAAAGTTATCGTGGCTACAGACAGACAGACAGACAGACAGACTGACAGACAGACAGACAGACAGACAGACTACAGACAGACAGACACCTTGGTAAAAACCGTTTTTTCTGGCTCAGGGGGTCTCCAAACGTGGAGATTTGATGAAAACCGACTATGTCAAATTTTACATAAAACCAATACCTTCTCATTAGAATGAGAATGTAAAAATTGTTCAAGAGTTTTAGAAATTTTTGTCAAAGTTTCTGGTACACTGTTAAAAATTTCCGCATAAAACTTCCACTAAATGTATTGGAAGTTTATTTCCGAAATGCAGGGTAACGCTACAATACATAATGTTGTAGTTTTCAAATGCAACGGATCATGCAGCGATATAAACGCTACAATACATGTATTGGAATTCTCGACGGTGACTTCACGATTTACGACGCTTACAATACATGTATTGCAGTTTCGGCATTCCAATACCGTGTTTGCAATTATGCCTTACGCTTGTATTGTAGAAGTGTTGGAGAATTCCAAACATTTTTAACAGTGTACATGACGAAGAGGCTTGCAAATTATCAAATATATTTAAAAACTACCCCAAAGAAATTTTTCGAATAGACCAAAATTCAAAAAGTTAAATCATTTTAAAATTATGCAATTTTTGTTTTTAAAAGATCCGCAAGTTTTAATCTCGATTTTGTCTACATCGTTTTATTTCTTAAAGAGAACCGTCTGTCTTGAAAAACAAAAATTAAAAAACAATTTCAGTTTCAATTTATGAATGTAGTCCATCAGGGGTTTAAATTACAGTTTTCGATTAAGTTACAATATTTATGATATGTCAACAAATGCAGTCCAAATTCACGCATTAAACATACGGAAACGAGCGCGAAGCGTAAGAGTGTGTGTACCCGTGCGCCTCAGGCCCGCTCAAACTTGAAACGAAGCCTAAGCGTTAGTTAAATTATGATGAAATGTGAACGGGGAAAACCAAATCCACGGTCAGATTATCAAAATTAAAAATGGCTGGTCCAATATAGCGGATAAAAATCCAGTATTATGATTTGAAACCGCTATTTTGGAACCGACATTTCGAAATTCTGTCCCCGAAGAATACTATTGTACATGTGAAAGTGGCGCTCGAACAGTTGGTTGCTGTAGTCACGTCATGACAATAGTATGGTATCTTGAATATGGTCAGTATCATGGAATAGATATTTCCAATCCTGACAGATGCTATGTTTTCATTACTGCACTGGAGTCTCACTTTATTGGGCATTTCGAGTGTACCCTCAATGGCGTTCACGGTAAATCGGGACTCTCCAAACTGTTCTTCTCCTTCTTGCTTGTGGCTTCTTATAGTGCCGAACCGTAAACTGCGCAACTCTGCTGACCTAGCAAGCGCCTCTTTCTCGCCCCTTTGGACCACCTTATCCGGTATATCGGGATCCGGTAAAGCGAGACTCCAGTGTATTCCCAAAAACGGCATAAGGTAGAATAAATCTTAATATTTATTATCATGAAGATTTGACTCGCAGTAAAAACTCTGGAATAAATTTTGTTGCAGCTGATTTCAAGATGTGAAGACGGGGTTCCATCTCGCTCGGACTTCGGGCCTTCGGGTATGAAACCACCGTCTATTGTTTTTGCCGCAAAACTGTAAAAACAATTGACAGCAGGTGACGTTTCGTACCCCAAGTCCACGATGTTCTTTCGTGTCCAAGTCCTAGGGAAACGATAACTTGTGTAATGGTACCATTCACACTACCAAGGTTATTTTTTGTTGCAGGGAAATGGTACCCTGAAATTAGCGCTAGATTCACACTTTACACTTTGTTCTTTGTCAGAGAATCATTGATTTCCCAAACTTGCCTTCTCTGGCCGGACATACACCTACCTTGCGTTAGCAGGCCGGACAGATCTACTTGTCTTTCCTCAATTGTCTGTATATACCATCTTGCCTTACAGACTTGGCTGGACAGGAGCAAACTCAAAACGGCGAATTGAATGCAATTTTAAGATTCGAAGTCATCCCTTTGAATTTCAAAAATCTAACAACAGATTCGTAACCAGCAACCCAAAGAATGCAGTAAAAAAGTGGTGTGCTAGTTCACTCACAATTAAACTTAATGAAAACAATAGCATTTTTAGACTTGATTTGTTTGAAATTTAAAAAACCTTAAATATATTTTTTAAATGACTATCATGAAGTCAATATTAAACGCTTAGATACCTAATGGTAAAAAATTCAGACAGATCATCAAGGTGTACCTTGCATAATACGCCATGAGCTGCTGAGATGACAAACTTTGACTTGCTACATATTTGAAATTAATAAGCAGTCCAATCTATAAAAAAATTTCCATGTATGTCTCATGATAAGGTTGTACTTGACGTACATTTCAGCTTCAGAATCTTGGGACCAATAAATGGGCGAAAAACCCCTTGATTCTTGGTTTACTCTTTCTAAACGTAAAAAAAACACTTCTAATTAGCCGATCTACCTCAAAATCCTGTCAGACCTGAAGATCAATTAGAGCTACAATTCTTCCAAATTTCACGACCATGTCTTTTTTACTGTTCGAACTATGTTAAATAGAAGAAAGTTACATACACACACAGACATTTAAAATTGCATTTTCGAGTTACTGGGGTCCAATTATATCAAAATATGTAATACAAAAAGATTTGAACATTTGAGTCATTATAAACCTACCTCTGTGAGGAAGCAATATATTAACAAATACTCATAGTGTGATAAATCCATTTTTGAAAAAATTGTGATAATGATTGTTTCTGTACATATTTGGAACATCATCAATTATATTATCAAACTTAAGTTGGCGAAACCAAATTTTTTCTTCCCGGTTTTAAAGTTTATCCATAAAATAAATCCATAAAAGCCTGCCAGATCATAATATCCGATTTCAAATCATTTTGATTAACGGATTTCAAGTCACAATATATATTTTTAAATATTAACAAATAAACTCAAGTGGATCTATCACGTTTTGTTCGCTTTGTTCGTGAGTCACTCTTTTACTTTTAGAAGAATTTAAAATTCAATACTTTTATTAAAAAATATAAATCGAATTGTCTCGTAGTCCCGAGATTCGAGAAGAGTAGTCAAATATTTGTCACCCCCCCCCCCCTCCCTCCGCAATTTTTCGGGATAAGTAGACGCAGCCAATATAAATATGATTGGTATAAAATTTAAATTTCTCAAAATTGTATCATTCATCCTCAAGGCCTTGATAGTTACAAAATTCTTAGTTCATAATGTTAAAAACTGTATAACTTTAGGTCGAAAACTTGATAAATTGGATAACTTCAAATCTACAGTATTTGAAATTCAGTCATTCTTATTTGAACCCATATTTTGTAGATTTATAAAATTTATTTCAAATTGTAGGTATCAATAGTTGAAATTTTCGTACTTTAAATCCTTGATAATAAAACAATTTCCCATTCATTTTCAATAGTTGAGCCATTTTTTAAGTTTGAAGCCTTTCAATATATTGGATAATTGCATTTTCAAGATGCGTTTGAAATAAATGCACTTAAAATTGAAAGTATTGAATGAAAGCCTCTATAATACTTTTATTATTATTATTTCATAACGATAATAATCAAATAATTTCAAATTAATATTTTTGAAATTGAACAATTTTAAATCAGGTGCGTTTTCAGTTTGATACTTTATGAATAATTGGACAATTTAAAACTAGAAGCGCGTAAAATTGAATAATTTGTTATTGATTTTGGAATTTAAAAAATTTATGAATGAGATAATTTCAAAACTATAAGTCTCAATAATTAAATAATTTTCATTGCAATCGATACGTCTCGAAGACGCGAACAAATATATAATATACAATATTTTTGTATTCCCAATATTAAAAAACTGTTCTTCATCTCAACAAGATGAGCAATATATTTATTAAATTTATAAATCGGTATTGCTAGATCATAAGAGGTCATAAAAGATTCATCAATAGGTCATTTGACGTGCCTCGAAGACGCGAAAAAACATGTCAGATACAGCACTGTAGTTAACAAAGTTATTCCCATTTAAACAGAATACGTAATTTTTTTGGAAACTTCATAAATCGGTACTGGTGGCTCATAAAAGGTTAAACAGTGGGTCAATAGATGCGTCTCAAGGTCGTGAACAAATACACTTGATATTGTATTTTGGTACTTTCATTACCAAAAAAATTTTTCTCTTATAAACAAAGTAGATTTTTATTTGAAATCTCTGAACGCATAGAAAACTACTTCTAAATGGCCGAGCTAGCCCAAAATCTGATCAGACCTAGATATCAGTCGGAGATACAATTCATCCAAAATTCATTGTCATAGCTCTTTTACTTTTCGAGATATGCATGGAAAAAATGTATCCGTAAAAAAGTCACGAACTAGTAGCTAGGTCTCGGATATGAGAAAAATTCATCGGATATTGATGTATTTTCGTAAATAATCTGCGAACTTGGAGAAAGAATTTACGAACTCGGTGTGAAAATTCTAAAACGGGGCATCACTTTTTTCTACGTGAATAATTACAAAAATATTACGAGTGATTGGGAAAATATTCTCAGAGCACTCACGAGCTTGCCCGACAAATCTGGGAACTGGCAAGTAGGTTCGCCTGTACGTGGCCCGCACACACGCTCGCCCAAACGCGCGGAGAGTGTGTGTGCTCGTATGTGTGCTTCGAGCTCGTCGGATGAGTGACTAGAAGTTTTATAATACCTATTTTGTTTGGCCTCGATGGCTGCGCGTGTTTACACGCTCCTGGTTTATGTTTAAAAACTGGTGAGTCGGCAGTCTTTGAGGGTTCGAATCTTCTGAGATGCGAAGTTATAAATTAATATAAATTAAATCGGAAAATTAAAATTTTTCCTCTTTATATTTCAGTCTGAAATTTTCAGGAACTGTTCGTAGGAAATTCGAACTGTTCGTAAAAAACTTCGAAATTTATCCATACATTTCTCATAGAAATAAGGATGTAATGTTTCATTTTTTTATCTCGTATCCAAGACCTAGCTACAAGTTCGTAACTTTTTCACGGATAAATTTTTTCCGTGTGGTGAACAGAAACAGTTACATACACACACACACCCAGACAGACATTTTTAAAAAATTGTACTTTTGAACTCCAGGGGTCGAATTATATTTAAATATATCCAAAAATAATATTTGAATATTTTGGTCATTACAAACCTCCCTCTAAGATGAAGCAATTGAAAAACATCATGTCTGGTATAACTAGAAGTTATTTTTATACAGCACTAAGAATACTTTCACAAGTTCAAATAGGTTTCGTATGCATCTACGCTAATTATGATCGAACTTGGGCTTTTATTGGAATCGCTCAATTACTCTGCAATTCGCATATTTCATTCGATTCTACGTCCTTGTGGAAACTTACCTCTAATTAAAGTCTTCACCGGTAGTGATGCGAATAGAGCTCAGGGGGGTGTGGTGTATTTGTTCAGTTCTCGTTATATTACCATTCTTTGCCTATCGATCAGATTGATTCATGCGAAACCAATCCACTTGCATTTTGCAATCTTTTTTTATGATTTTTTTTTCCTTCAAAAAGTAGGTATAATTCTTCAAACCTTATTCAGTAATACTGTACCATTCATAAAGTTGAAAATTTAACCAGTTTGTCTAAAATAAGTGCAGTATACTGCAGTATAGCTATAGGTACCGTAAGCCGGGGCTAACCGGGACACGCTAGGGAAACCGGTGTCAAATTTTCTTTTAGAGATTGATTGGTTCAGTTCCGTTAGGAAGTGTTGATAAGAATAATATTTATATACGGTTGTTATTTTCTGCATTGTGTTAAGTCAATTAAAAAACACTTGCAAAACTTTACTTACAATTTTTTTTATATTAGTATCACCTATCATATAGTATATCATCTTGCCAAAATTATCCCAAATTTTAACCAAGCTAAGACGTTTGGGTTTTGCTGTAGAACGATGTTTATAAAAAATTCCGAATTTGTAGAGGAAAGTCGGACATGGTCAGACATTTTATACCCAATGTTGCTTTAAATAATCGGTTGAGAAGTTTCGAAATTCCATTCTCGAAGTCCAAACATAAGTTTCTTACTTATAAGGTTATGACGTGAAGCAACACATTAGGTTATGCTTTTACTAAAATTAGGTACGTATTTTTTAATTTTTACTTATCTTATTAGTTCAATTTACTCTAAAATAACAATAGAAACTTATAATTTATGATATTTTGCCATTCAGTATTACAGAATAGCGCTCTTTGCCTTTTTATTGAAAGTGGACGCCTTTGCCCCACCCTGAGAAGTAAATACGGCCACATACTTTGGATTGCAATAACTAGTTACTTATAGCTAAATTAATTTTTTTAACTTCACAAAATGCAAAAAGCAAGGCTCGGCATTTATGTATTTAAAGCATTAATATCTAATTATAATTGTTTCGTGTAATTTGCTGATAAAAATCTAAAAACATGTCCCGCTTAGCGTCCTACGGTACTCAATTTGTTCAGAGTAGCATTAAAGACTTCTTCTGTGACATAACAGCAACTTTTTTCATGAAAAATTGTGTCATGAAATAGAGATACGAATTGTATGGAGAGAATTGGTTCTGAATTTTTTAACAAAATTAACTGATTTCTTTCATGGAACAGATGGGGAAAACATTGAATAAAGTATGAGGTAAAGTTGAATTGGAGAAAAGTTTATATGGAACCTTATTAGAATTAATGGTCTTATCTCACCTGGGTTTCGATGTCAGAAACTTCTTGGCGATAAATGAGAATATCGTGAAGTGTGTTGGCTGTTTGAACGATAAGGGCCAAAATGGGAATGAAGGGTAGAACGAGCATCTGAAGCAGCTGAATTCGTTGACCCCGGCGATGGGCCGGATCCGTAGCTCGTGCCCAAAACGATTTTTTTCGTTTTCCTTTCGTTGACGAGATATCATCTGATGATAGACTTCTGACAGAACTCACTTCAGTAATGCAGTTTCCATTTCGGTGTGGCATACTACAATCAAACAATTTTTTTCTCTTAGGGGTCGTACTTCAGACGTCACACTCTTTACACTATTCTCCTTCTTCACCCTTTTTTGGAGAATTCCTATTTTTCCGTGTTTTCAAGAAACTTCTCCTTTTTCTTGTTTTTTTTTTCGCTTAAATGCGAACTGGATTAATAGAACCCAATAACAGAATCTAGTTGTTTTCGGTTGAAAGTTAATTCTTTTGTGGTTGAAAATTCTACTATTATAATGCTTGGTTCAGAATTCACATCGCTTGGTTCAAATTTCTACTTTTCGGTTGAAAATGTAATTATTTGTTTAAAAATGCAACTATTTTGGTAGAAATTCATATTTTTTGTTTAAGAATGCAACTGTTTGGTTGAAAATTGGTCTGTTTTGGTTAAGGATTTAACTTTTTTTTTAAATTTGCCTTTTCTGTTGAAATATCAACTAATACATTTTTTGTTGAGAATTCATATTTTTGGGTTGAAAACTCAATTACTTGCCGTTCAAAGTTTAACTGCTTTATTAAAAATTCATTTTTTATGTTGAAGATTCATAATTATAGTTCAAAATTTATCTCTTCGGCTGTAAATTTAATCTTTTTGTTGAAAATTCGTTTTTTCGGCTACGAATTAATTTTTTTAACTGAAAATGTAACTATCACATATTTGGTTGTAAATTTATATTTTTAATTGAAAATTGATCTTTCCTAGTTGAAAATTCATGTATTTTGTTAAGACTTCGTCTTTTTGGTATAAAATTAATCTTCCACGTTGAAAATTCATCCTTTTTGGTTAAAAGTGCAAGTGCTTAGTGGAAAATTATTCTGTTTTGGTCGAACTACTTTGTAAAAAAATTCATTATGTTGGTTGAAGATTCACGATTTTATTTGAAAATTTATATAATTGGTTGAAAATTAACTTTTCTGCTGAAAATTTATATTTTTTACTAGAAAATTCAACTGTTTTTGATTGAATTTTACTCTTTTTTTTACCATTTGGTTGACAGTTTGTATTTGTATGTTAATAATCTATTTGGTTAAAAATGTAACGATTTGGTTGAAAATTCAACTATTTTGTTAAAGTCATCTTCTTTGATCGAAAATTCACCTATTTTGTTGATAATTCGTCCTTTTGGATTGACAATTAATCTTTTATGGTAGAGTCTTTTTTTTCGGTTTTATAAGTCAACTATTTTCTAAAAAAATAGACTTTCTAGCTTGAAAACTGAAATTTTGTTTTGAAAATGGCTGTGTCTAATCGTCCCGAAAAATTGGGGGAGTTGGTGCAGGGGATGGACTAGTCGTCCCGAAAATTCGGGGCGACTAGCGAAGCTTATAAAAAATATTGGATTGGTCATTCCGAATTTCGGAACGACGAGACACCTCGTTTGAAAATACATCTTTTTGAGTTGAAAATTCATTTCTTCTGGTAGAAAATCTTTTTTGATTGAAAATTTGGTTGAAAATGCAATACATTTTGACTAGAAATCTCAGGAATTTAAGGCGTTTTATAATTAATTCAATACAGTACGTACATTATTTTATTTATAAAAATTTACTTCCTTATTATTTCCCTGTTTTCGTGGAAAATCACCCAATTACCCCTGTTTTGAGAGCATTTGAGCTGTGAAGTCAGGTACTTAAATAACGTAACAGCTAAAGGTGGTGGGGATTAGGCAGGTTAAACATGGGGTGGGGGTCTGGACAGTACCAATAATCCGTTACGTAATTTAAGTACAGACCCTTAATGAAAATTTACATCTTAAAACTGAAATGGAAATTCAAACATTTAAAATAGAACATATATTTCTGAATTCTAAACTTTTTAAACTAAATATCAGAACATTCTAGATTAAGCCTTTGAAATCTAAGCATTCAATATTGTATAATTTCAAGTTTCAAAGCCTTTAAAATTGAATATGTTCAAATTAAAAATTTGACAATCTCTCAATGAAATTCATTTCAAATTGTACACAATTTACATGAAAGCCATAAAAATTGAACAATTTTTAGTTTTAACTTGAATTATAGTGTTGTACAATACGAAATTGGTAGCCTTTAATATTGTTTATAATTTGACAATAAAAGCTTTCCAAAACATTAAACATTTTTTTTTTTCGATTAAAATTCTTCAAAACTGAAAAGTTTAAATTCCAGCGTTCAAAACTGAACAATTATAAATTTGAGGCACTCAAAATTATATTTTTTTAGAATGAAACATTAGAACTTAGTATTGAACAATTTCACAAGTCGTAAAAACTACTCTCCCCCTTGGTGCATACGATATTTTCGATAACAAACGCATGATTTCAGACTTTTTTTTTGACACAGGCATGATTTCTGCTCATATGAGGCAATTTTGGAAGATTTATTTTTATTTCAATGTGAATTTAGGAAATTTTTGAAAATTTACAGAAATTCAGAGTATCCAAAAATTTCCAAAACTTCCTGAAATTTTCTATAATTCATGGTAAATTATAATATTTTATTGGTCATATGTGGTAATTCACTTATTGCTTCGATTTGGTCCAATCTGTCAAAGAATCTATCCACGCGATCTATCGATTGATAATTTTCATTACTAACCTCTGACGTCACTTTTTACTCCCAAGGTAGTAAAACTTACTTTTCACTCCCTAGGGACTGAACAGGACTGAAATCATGCATGTGTTATGAAAACGAATTATTATACACACGAAACCTAACTACTTCTAGCTCAAATGTTTGTTAATACTACAAAAATATACATTTCGAAAAATTGGAAACGTGGAAAATTGAAGAATTAAAATTTTATTTCAATAAACGCTTACAATTCCAGAAATAAACGTTTAACTATTAAAACTTCTTTAAAGCTTTTTAAAGTTAAAGAATCATTTTAAATTCGCAACTTTCTGAATTGAGCAATTACAAATTTATAGGTCAATAATTAATTTCATATTAGAATTTAGAAAATTAAATAATTTGAAATTGTCGCCTTACAAAATATAGACCATTTTTAATTAAGCATACAAGATTCGACGATTTATTATTTGAAAGAGTTCTAAGTTGAAGGTTTCATACAATGCTTTAAAAATTGAATTATTTTTTATTATAGGTACTAAAAATTGTATTATTTCAAATTAGAGTCGTAGCAATTTGGATGAATATCAAAACATTTATACAAGTATTTTTGTCTTATATTCAGAAAATAAAATTTTGGAACAAAATCAGAAGGTGTCTCATAAAGGGATTTTACACCAAAAGGCGCAATCTTTCAAAAATGATCTTATTTAGATGCCAATTTTTTCAATTGAATGTAATTAACGGGAAATTGATAACAAATAATTAAATGTTTCTTTCTGATTCTGATGAAGGATTTGTTATTGTTTTGAAAGTCTCAAACGAAATATTTAAAAGTTAAAAATTAACAAAATGGCGACCGTTTTTCTGAAAATTCAATATTTCATTTCTTTCAGAAAATAGGTAAGATACGGAAAAAAGTTAGAAAGCAAAAAAGTTCCTGCTCCATTATTATGCAATATTTTGCATCAAAAATTTTTCGAAAAAATGGGCTCTTTTTTTTAATTCAATATTTTTCAAAATACTTTACATAATTAAATTTTTCATTTTCATTCTGATTAGGAGTTTCTGCTTGTTTCAAAATCCACAAAAAAATATTAAAAAGCTAAAAATTGAAATAAAAAACCATTTTTTGATATTTTGTATCAAATTTTTTTTGAAAACGTTATATATTCTTGGAAATATTACAAAAAAACGATACAAAACATCAAAATCGTATGTTTAAAAAAAATTTGTAGAAAAACGTTTGTCGTTTTGTTAATATGTAAATGATTAATATTTTTTTTCAAACCAATGAGAAACATCTTATGAGAATCAAAAAGGAAAAGTTAATTATCTTTATTATTTTGATAAATATCGGATTTAAAAGAAGTTGTGCCCGTTATTAAACGAACATTTGAAATCATTTTTGGAACCCTAATCTACAATTTTCTTTACGTTACCGAATCTCAACTTCCATTTTCGATTTTCTTGTTTCTTTTGGGTTAAATGAATCTATGATTTTAAGAATTAAAATAATATTGCGAGTCATGTCTTATCAATTAAAGAAAAACTATTATTTTTTATGAAAAAGGTTTAAAACTTGCAAAGAATAATCATTTAAACAATAGTTTCTGGAATTTAATTTTTTCTTACTGTCGCTTCTTACACATCTAAAAAATGGTTGCATTTTAATCAATTATGGCTTATTTTATGGAGGAAAACATTTCCTATTACTCCAACATTTCTAATATAAAACAAGTAAATAATCTTCAAATTTAAGTTATTTGTTAAAAAATCATTTCTTCAAAAAAATTGTCTCAAAAATGTCAGCCACAAAAACGTTTATTTTCAAAATTGGAAACAGTAGAGTTGTGGAGAATTTTTTTCTGAGCAAAATAAGCTATAGTTTATTAAACTTTAACCATTTTTCAAAAATTGGTAAGAAGTGATATAAAGAATAAAATCAGTTGCAAAAATATTGTTAAGATACATTTTTGCAACTTTTAAACATTTTTCATTAAAAATAATGTTTTTAGTTTGAGATTACTACCTTGAATGTTTATCAAAAACCTCTTAGTAAGTGGAATAGATTATGAACTTCTTTATACCAATTTTCTTCAGAAAACTCCTTAATTAGGCATAATTTTTAAAAAACTTACACATAAAAAATACTCCTCCAAATGAGCCACATCTTTTATATTCTGTATACTTTTGTGTTATGATCTGCCGTTTTCTGCAAAAATGAATTTTTCTGTGTTCTCTCTAAATTAGTATCTGATTTATTTATCCTTCCACGTTGTACATTTTTAACCCAAAAGAAACAAAAAAATCAAAAATGCAAGTTCAGATTCGGACTCTTTTTTTTTAAAACCTCCCTAGTGAGAATTCCCGTCACCCCTTTTTGACTTTTAGGCAACATATATAGTTAATCTTACAAAAATAACAAAAATTTAATATAATCTAAGTGACAAAAGTCCCAGTGGGCACAGCACACAAGTCTTAAAGATGTTCTACATACCTCTTTTGGTGAACGTCTTGCGGACGTCCTGAGGACCTTTTAAAGGCATTAAAAGAACCAAAGGATATCTTAAAGACATCAAGTCACATGACATAGAGGTACATTCTAAGGACGTATTTAGGATGTCCTGGTGTCCACTGGGGTTCTTTTTAATTAGATTGTCTATTTTTAAATTCATATTCAAATTATTAGGATGTCCCGGGGCCCACTGGGGTTCTTTTTAAGTAGATTGTCTTTTTTTTAATTCATATTAAAATTCTATTGTTATTTTCATACATCTGAAAACGTTTTAATAGAATCGGCAACCCTTTAAAATATTTCATTCTCTCCAATTCGAGAAATACGTGTTTCAATGTACGAAACTTTCCATAAAGCGGTGAAAAGAGAACGGTCGATAGTGGTGCAATATTAAAGGCATACAGAGTATCGAGATTCAATATGATCAGTTTTTTGTACGCCTTCTAAAATTGCAAGGCTGCTCTTGCGAATGACATTTTCTCCTTTATTTAATAGTGAGGATACTTCTTTAAGAGACGAATACCAATCTTGTTTTCACTCATCGAACTCTACTAAGGACTGTAATTTTATCGTCATCTTTGCATTCAGGGTATTGGTAACGATTCATCATCCAAGAAAAATTCATGGTAATTTACACCAACTTCTATCAAAGTTTCCGAAGAAATATACTTAAAATCGTATATTCAAGAACGGAAAAATTTTTATCGGCTAAATCTGAATGTAGCTTGTCGATAAAATATACTATTACATAATGTTATTTCTTTATTACTGTTATGACCTCACTGCTTTTGTTTGTTTATTTTTTATTTACTTTTTCAACTTCGTAAAAAATAGTTTAAAATTTTTAATAAAATATTTAATATGTAGAGCTATACTTCAATTGCGCTTATTGAATTAAAATTTCATCGCTTTAACCATTTAGTTATAAAAGATAGCACTGGCATGAGGATCGAGGAAAAATAACAAATAAGTTGAAATGTTCGTTTTACATGAGACACGAGACTGCAGGAAACGAATAATTTAAAGTCTACAAAGGAAAAAAGCAGATTCTTTTTGAAGAAGTTTTTAATTAAATAACAGCAATTCACGAAAGGAAATTATTGTCGAGATATTGCAACGCAAATAAAATTTGTGAACGTACTGAATTTTCAAGTGACTAAACTTGCAAGTCGTATTTTAAGCGAAAATTCAAAAGTTCGAAATGACATTCTGAAAGCGTAGTAAGTTTGAATCCCGGTTAACTTTAAAGTAACTTAAATTTAAACGTGAATAGAATTTGAAAATGATAGTGCCTTTAATTGAATAATTAAAAAATCTGCCCGCTTCGCGGGCACATTCTCATGGCGCGCTTCGCGCGCGGCTCGCTTCGCTCGCAAGTTTGAGCGCGCCTAGGGCGCGCGACTGTTGGATCTCGCGCTTCGCGCTCGATCATATATTTATCTCGCGCTTCGCGCTCGATTATGTATTCACCTCGCGCTACGCGCTCGGGCGTATTTGCATCGCGCTTTACGCTAGGCTCCTCTAGATTTTTGAACTTCGTGTTCGACTTCGATGAAAAGAAAAAGTTTGTTTTTAAATATTATAAAATTATCAAAACCTCTACATATTAAGTGATTGTTAAATTTGCGTTTATTTTAGACTGAAAAGGAACTTTATTTACTCAAGGTTCTATCGACCTTAAGGAACACATTCTCATCCAGACACTCGCGCTTCGCGCTCGATATTTGATTTGAAAATCATTTGAACCGTATGATAGAAACAAAAAAGTTTGAGCGCACTTACGGCGTGCGATTTGGTAAATACACTGAGCGCGCACTTTGTGCTTCGTGTTATATGTTCTTCATATACAAATTACTAAATTTGTATTTGATTTCAAATGAAAAGTAATGATATAATTCAGGCGACAAATTTTATTAGTTAACATTTTATTTTAGCTTGTGCCGTTTATCAAAAAAGTTAATTTTTTCATTTTGAATATATTCTTACCACAAAAATTGATTACGGGTGTGTAAGTCTTTTTTGAATGCACAATTTTTGTTCATTTATATGTTTTCGTACCTTGCATTGTTTTTTCAAAACTTTGATTTTTTTTACTGTCAATGTTATTTTCACGAATAAAACAAAAACCACGCATCCTATCGAAACATGAGTCACAATAAATTTGTACCTCTTCCATGGATGAACAAATTTTGTTTGGGTCATTTTTTCGTAGCTGGTAATATTCGTCTGAAAATTTGATTTTTCTATTTTCAATTCTGTTTTTTACGAATAAAACAAAAACTACGCGTCATATCAAAAAGTGAATGATAAGAAATTTGTAGATCTTTTTTAGGTGCACAATTTTGGTGAGATGATCTTTTCTGGTATCTTGCATAGTTTTACAGCAAAATGGCTTTTTTGATTTTTCATTAATTTTTTGTGCGATCAAAATTTGAATTTTTTATTTTTCGAAAAATTCAAAAAGTTGTCATGAAAATATTATAGGGTGTTCAGGAATCAACGTTTTTCTCCTCTTGACTTTTTTTCATATCGTGCGTTTTTCGGCTTAAAATGTTCATTTTCGTTTGTTTTTTGGAATTTTGAAAATGCTATAACTCCAGTAATTTTTTTTTTTATCACGAAAAGTCATAAGAATATTTTGTTCGTCATTTTGCGTACTACTAATAACCGTACATAGAATTTTCAAATCTTCCAAAAAAGTGGTCTCAAAAATTTTCAAAATGTGCTCACTTTTTGGATTTTCATCCAAAATAGCTGGTTAACGAACTCGTTCTCTATTTTTCGGCCATAAAAAAGTGTGCCAAAGCTCAATCAAATCTGATCATTTTTTCGAAAGTTATCGTGGCTACAGACAGACAGACAGACAGACAGACAGACAGACAGACAGACAGACA